>CAUYQV010197231.1:0-27839 GCA_963574575.1 Galagoides demidoff | reverse complement strand
AAAAATGTCCACTGGACTTTCGAAAAACTCAATACCCAAAATTCTACCAAGTGTACCAATATTCCGAACTAATGTGAACAGCTTAAATTGTCCTCTAAAGAGGGACAGGTTAGCTGACTGGATACAAAAACTCAGGACAGATATCTGCTGCATACAAGAATCTCATCCTACCTTAAAAGAAACTCAGAGTGAACAGATGGTCATCTAAATTTCAGGCAAATGGAAATCAGAAAAAAGAAGGTGCTGCAATTTTATTAGCAGATACAATAGGCTTTAAACCAACAAAAGTAAGGAAAGATAAGGATGGTCACTTCATCTTTGCCAAGGGTAAACACTCAATATAATGAGATTTCAATTATTAACATTAACACACCCAACCAGAATGAGCCTCAATTTATAATAGAGACTTTTAATAGACATGAGTAACTTGATTTACTCCAGCTCCATAACAGTCAGATATTTTAACACTTGTTTGGCAGTGCTGGATACATCCTCCAATAAGAAACAGAGCACAGAAATTTTAGACTTAAACTTACCCATTCAACATTTGGATTTAACAAACATCTACAGAACATTTCACACTTACAAAATTGAATACACATTCTTCTCATCTGCCCACAGAACATACACCAAAATTTATAACATCTTAGGTCCCAAGTGTAACCTCAGCAAATTCAAAAGAATAGAAATTATTCTTTGCATCTTCTCGGATCATCATGGAATAAAAGTTGAACTCAGTAACAACAGGAATCTGCATCCTCATACAAAAACATGAGATATAAATAGCCTTATGCTGAATAATAGCTGGGTCACAAATGAGAATACAAAGGAAATTACCAAAGTTTTGGAACAAAACAATAATGAAGACACGAGTTATCAGAACCTCTGGAATATGGCAAAGGGAGTCCTAAGAGGGAAAATTTATAGTACTGCAAGCCTCCCTCAAGAGAATGGAAAGAGAAGTTAACAACTTAATGGGATATCTCAAGCAACTGGAAAAGGAAGAACATTCCAATCCCAAACCCAGCAGAAGAAAAGAAATAAGCAAAACTAGAGAAGAATTAAATAAAATTGAAAAGAAAAGGATTATATAACAGATCAACAA
This sequence comes from Galagoides demidoff, assembly GCA_963574575.1. Lineage (NCBI taxonomy): Eukaryota > Metazoa > Chordata > Mammalia > Primates > Galagidae > Galagoides > Galagoides demidoff. The sequence goes on along the minus strand of CAUYQV010197231.1, from coordinate 26,734 downwards.
ATCAAAAAGTGGCTCTTTTGAAAAGTTCAATAAAATAGATAAACCTATGGCCAACCTAACCAAGAAAGAAAGAGTAAAATCTCAAATTTCATCAATCAGAAATGGTAATGATGAAATAACAGACTCCTCAGAAATTCGGAAAATCCTTAATGATTATAAGAAACTTTATTCTCAGAAATATGAAAATGTTAAGGAAGTTGACCAATACTTGGAAGCACAACACCTTCCAAGACTTAGCCAGAATGAAGTGGAAAATTTGAACAGGGCTGTATCAAGTTCTAAAATAGCATCAACTATACAAAATCTCCCTAAAAATAAAAGCCTGGGACCAGATGGCTTCACGTCAGAATTCTACCAAACCTTTAAAGAGGTACTAGTACCTATATTACTCAACCTTTTCCAAAATATAGAACAAGAAGGAATACTACCCAACACAATCAATGAAGCAAACATCACCTTAATCACCAAACTAGGAAAAGATCCAACAAGAAAGTAAAAGAAAATTACAGACCAATATCACTAATGAATACTAATACAAAAATATTCAACAAGATCCTAACAGAATCCAGCAACACATTAAACAAAGTATACACCATAACCAAGTGGGTTTCATCCCAGGGCCTCAAGCCTGGTTCAATATATGTAAATCCATAAATATAATTCATCACATAACCAACTTATAAAGCAAAGACTATATGATTCTCTTAATTGATTCAGAAAAAGCTTTTGATAATATCCAGCATCCCTTCATGATCAAAACACTTAAGAAAACTGGCATAGAAGGGACATTTCTTAAACTGATAGAAGCCATCCACAACAAACCCACAGCCAATATTGTAGTGAATGGAGTTAAATTGAAATAATTTCCACTCAGATCAGGAACCAGGCAAGGTTGCTCATTGTCTCCACTGCTCTTTAACATTGTAATAAAAGTCTTAGCTATTGCAATTTGGTAAGAAAAGGTGATCAAAGGTATCCATATAGGGTTAGAAGAGATTAAATTTTCACTCTTCACAGATGATATGATTGTATATCTGGGGATTCTACTACAAAATTCATATGAGTGATCAAGAAATACAGCAGTGTCTCAGGTTACAAAAACAGTAGTCATAAATCTGTATCCTTTATATATACCAACAATAGTCAAGTGGAAAAAACAGTCAAGGACTCTATTCCATTCACAGTAGTGCCAAAGAAGATGAAATATTTGGGAGATAACCTAACAAAAGACATGAAGACCTCGATAAAGAGAACTATGAAACTCTAAGAAAAGAATTAGCTGAAGATGTTAAAAAATGGAAAAACATACCATGCTCAACACTGTTAAAATGTTCATACTACCCAAAGCAATATACAATTTTAATGTAATCTGTATTAAAGTTCCACTGTCATTCTTTAACAATCTCAAAAAAATAATACTTCATTTTATATGGAATGAGAAAAAACTTAAAATAGCCAAAATATTATTCAGAAATAAAAACAAAGCAGGTGGCTTGGCGCCTGTGGCTCAAGTGACTAAGGCGCCAGCCACATACACCTAAGGTGGCAGGTTCGAATCCATTCTGGGCCCACAAAAACAACAATGATGGCTGCAACCAAAAAAATAACTGGGCGTTGTGGTGGGCGCCTGTGGTCCCAGCTACTGGGGAGGAGGAGGCAGGAGACTCGCTTGAACCCAGGAATTAGAGGTTGCTGTGAGCTGTGATGCCATGGCACTCTACCCAGGGGGATAGCTTGAGGTTCTGTCTCAAAAAAAAAAAAAAAAAGCAGGAGGCATTATGCTACCAGACCTCAGACTATACTATAAATTGATAGCAATCAAAACAACATAGCACTGGCACAAAAACAGAGAGGTACATGTATGGAACAGAATAGAGAACCAAGAGATGAACCCAGCTACTTACCATTATTTGATCTTTGACAAGCCAATTAAAAACATTCAGTGGGGAAAAGATTCACTATTAACAAATGGTGCTAGGTGAATTGGCTGGCAACCTGAAACTGGACCCACACCTGTTACCATTAACTAAGACAGACACTTACTGGATTAAAGATTTAAACTTAAGACATGAAATTATAAAAATACTAGAAGAAAGTGCAGGGAAAACTATTGAAGAAATCAGACTGGGCAAATACATATTTTTTATTATTAATGAGGAGGACACCCTGGGCAATTGAAGCAACATCAAAACTATACTCCTGTGACCTGATTAAATTAAAAAGCTTTTACACAATTAAGAACACAGTTAAGTAAAGCAAGCAGACAGCCCTCAGAATGGGAGAAGATAATTGCAGGTTATGTCTCCAACATAGTTTTAATAACCAGAATCCACAAAGAACTCAAACATACTGGCAAGGAAAGAACAAGTGATCCCATTTTAGGGTGGGAAAGGGACTTGAAGAGAAGTTTCTCTGAAGAAGACAGGTGCATGGCCTACAGACGTGAAAAAATGCTCAACATCCTTAATCATCAGAGAAATGCAAATCAAAACTACTTTGAGATATCATCTAACTCCAGTATCCCACATCACAAAATCCCAAAACCAGAGAAGCTGGCGTGGATGTGGAGAAAAGGGAACACTTCTACACTGCTGGTGGAAATGCAAACTAATATGTTCCTTTTGGAAAGATGTTTGGAGAACACTTAGAGATCTAAAAATAGACCTGCAATTCGATCCTATAATTCCTCTACTATGTATGTATCCAGAAAACCAAAAATCACATTATAACAACGATATATACCAGAATGTTTACTGCAGCCCAATTCATAATTGTTAAGTCATGGAAGAAGCCCAAGTTTCTATTAACCCATAAATGGATCAATAAATTGTGGTATATGTACACCATGGAATATTATGCGGCCTTAAAGAAACATGGAGACTTTACCTCTTACATGTTTACATGGATGCAGGTAGAACATATTCTTCTTAGCAAAGTATCTCAAGAATGGAAGAAAAAGTATCTAATGTACTCAGTCTTACTATGAAACCAATTTATAGCTTCAATATGAAAGTTATAACCCAATTATAGCCCAAGAAGAAGGGGAAAGCAGAGAGGAAGGATGGGGAGGGGAAGGATGGGTGGAGGGAGAGTAATTGGTGGTACACACCTAAGGTGCATCTTACAAGGGTGAAATTTACTAGGTGTAGAATATAAACGTGTTAACACAATAACTAAGAAAATGCCGTGAAGGCTATGTTAGCCAGTTTGATAAAAAGTATCTCAAATTGTATATAAAACCAGCACATTGTACCCCATGATTGCATTAACACACACAGCTATGATTTAATTAAAAAAAAAAGAAATTTAACTTCACTAATTTAAAAAAGCCCCTCTTATAATTGTAGAGGTGTGCCATATCCCATGAGTTCCATCCCCCTCCCTCTTGCACTCTCCCTACTTGCTCATTCCCCTAATCCTGCCTTGTATTACCTTATCTACTACATTCATATTAGAATTCAGTACATTGCATTCTTGTTTCTCCATTCTTTTGATGCTATACTAAGAATGTATTCCACCTGCATCAAGGTTAACACAAAAGATGTAAAGTCTCCGTGTTTTCTAGTGGCTGAATAGTATTCCATGATACACATAAAGCATAGCTTGTTAATCCATTCCTGGGTTGGTGGGCATTTAAGCTGTTTCCTCAGCTGTACAGAAGTTTTTCAATTTAATTAAGTCCCATGTGTTTATTTTTGTTGTTGTTAGAATTGCTACTGAAGTCTTCTTCATAAAATCTTTCCCCAGGCCAATATCTTCAAATGTTTTCCCAACACTTTCTTGGAGGATTTTTATTGTTGCATACCTTAGATTGAATTTATACACCTTGAATCAATTTTTGTAAGTGGTGAGAGGTACGGGTCCAGTTTCAGTCTTTTATATGTGGTTACCCAGTTCCCTAAACACCATTTATTGAATACAGATTCGTTTCCCCAGTGATATGTACTTGTTTGGTTTATGAAAGATCAGGGAGCCCTAAGATGAATTTCATCTCACGGTTTTCTATCTGGTTCCAAATGTCATTGTCTCTATTTTTGTTCCAATACCATGCTGTTTTGATCACTATGGCCTTGCAGTATAGCCAAAAGTCTGGTTAGGGTGATGCCCCTGGCTTTATTGTTATTATTAAGAATTGCTTTGACTACATGAGGCTTTGTTTGGTTCCATACAAAATGAAGAGTTATTTTTTCCAAATCTTAAAAGTATAATGATGATATTATAATGGGGATTACATTGAATCTGCAGATTGTTTTTGGTAGCATAGACATTTTTACAATGTTGATTCTTCCCAGCCATGAGCATGGTATGCTCTTCCAAATTTTTAATGCCTTCTGGTAGTTCTTTTCTTAGGATTTTGTAACTTTCTTTGTAGAGGTCCTTTACCTCTTTTCTTATGGATATTTCTGGGTATTTCTTATTTATTTTATGCTACTGTGAAGAGAACTATGTCCTTAATTAGCATCTCTTCTTGGCTATTACTGGCATAATACAAAGGCTACTCATTTGTGGACATTGATTTTATAACCTGAAACATTGCTTCATTTTTTGATTATTTCCAGGAGAATGGGGTTCGAGATCATATCATCAGCAAAGAAAGAGAGTTTGACCTCCTCTTCACCCATTCCCCTTTGGTTGCCCTTTATTTCCTTCTTTTGCTGATTGTCTTGGCTAGAAATTCTACCACTATGTTGAATAGTAGTGGTAATAGAGGACAACCTTGTCTGGTTCCAGTTCAAAGTAGAAAAGCTTTCAGTTGTATCCCATTCAGTGTAATATTAATTGTGAGTTTATTGTAGATGGCTTTGTTTAGATTTAGAAATGTGCCTATATGCTTAAGTGTTCTAATTAGAAAATGATGCTGAATTTTAGCAAATGCTTTTTCTGCATCTATGGTCTTTGATTTGCTTCTATTAATATGGTGAATTATGTTTACGGACATGAATATGTTAAACAAGTCTTGCATCCCTGGGATGAAACCTACTTGATCGTGATGAATGACTTTTTTAATGTGTAGCTGCCATCTATTAGCTAGAATTTTATTGAGAATTTTTACATGTATATTCATTAGTGAAAGTGGTCTGATATTCCCCTTTTTAGTTGCCTGAGTTTGGTATCTGGGTGATATTTATTCCATAGGACATGTTGGGTAAGATTCCTTCCTTCTCAATTTTTTGGAATAATTTCTGCAGTGTGGGTATAAGCTCTTCTTTGTAGGTTTGATATTATTGTGGTGTGAAACCATCTAGATCAGGGCTTTTTGTTGTTGTTGTTGTTGTTGGGAGATTGTTTATTGTTTCTTTGATCTCAGTTCTTGAAATAGGTCTGTTCAAGAGATATATTTCTTCTTGATTAAGTCTAGGGAAAGGGTATGATTGCAGGTATTGATGTATTTCTCCACATAATCAAATTCCTGGGCACAGAGTTCCTTGTAGTACTCAAAGATGATGTCTCATACCTTTGTGGCATCTGTTGTTATTTCCCCATTATCATTTCTGACTGAGGTTACGAGATGGCACTTTTCTGTCGTAATTGCCAAATTTTATCAATTTTATTTATTTTTTTTGAAAAACCAACTCTTTGTTTTATTAATTTTCTAAACTATTCTTTTCATAAATCTCTGATTTAATTTTGATTATTTATTTTTTTCTGTTGGGTTTGGGATTAGATTATTCTTCTTTTCTAATTCCAGAAGATGGTTCATTAGTTAGTAGATGCATTCTTGTTTTTTTTTTTTTTTTTTTTAATGCAGGCATCTAATTAGATAAATTTCCCTCTTAAGACTGCTTTTGCTGTATCCCACACATTTTGGTAACTTGTGTCTTCATTATTGTTATGTTTGAGGAATTTAATGATTTTCTCTTTTATCTCTTCCTGAACTCAACTATTATTCAATATAAGGTTGTTTAATTTCCATGTATAGGGATGAACATTTTTGTTGTGGTACAGTTCCAGTTTTATTTCCTTGTGGTCTGAGATGTACAAGGTAAAATTTCTGTTCTTTTATTAATTTTGCTGAAGTTTGATTTGTATCCTAGGATGTGGTTGATTTTGGAGTACGTACCACCAGCTGACAAGAAAAACTTTTATCTTTGTGATAAAGATAATACAACACACATTGGGATGGTGTGTTCTGTATATGTCTATTAATCCCATTTGTTCTAAGGTCACATTTAAGTCCTTTGTATCTTTGTTTAGTTTCTGGTTAGACAATCTGTCCAGTTCTGTAAGAGGGGTATTAAAGTCTCTGACTGTTATGGTGTTATGGGATATCATATTGCTCAGACCCATGAAAGTCTGTTTTATAAATCTGGGATCATTTACCTTGGGTGCATAAATATTGAAAATTGAAATGTCTTCATGTTGTATTGTTTCTTTGATCAGTGTAAAGTATCCATCATTGTCTTTCTTGACTTTAGTTGGTTTAAATCCACTTGTATCTGAAAATAAGATTGTAACCCCTCTTTTACTCTGATTTACCATTCCTTGAAATACTGTTTTCCACCCCTTGACCATGAATCTTGATTTGTCCTTCAAGGGTAGGTTTGTCTCCTATAGACAAACATAGAGAAGCATATGGATGGCTTGTGCTTTTTTTTTTTTTCTCTTTTTGGCAGGGACTGGGTTTGAATCCTCCACCTCCAGTATATGGGGCTGGTGTCCTACTCCTTTCGCCAAAGGTGTTGCCCTGGCCTGTGCTTTTTTTTATCCAGTGAGCTGGCCTGTGCCTCTTCAGTGGTAAATTAAGTTCACTGACATTTATTGAGAATTGATAAGTGTGGTGGAGTTCTATTCATCTTATTTTGTCAACTTCCATTGTGTACTTTTATCATTTGTGCCATGGTGGTAGCTGTTTTGATCTTTACCTTCTGGGTGTTTACTTTGCTGATGCTCCATTGTCATTACAATGGATGTCAATGTTCAAAATAGGTATACATTTTTCCTACAGAGCTTCTCTTGTGGCAAATTTCCTCAGTGCTTGTATATCCATAAAAGATTTAATGTATCTATCCATTTTGAAGCTTTGTTTAGCAAGATAAAAAATTCTGGGCTGAAAATAGTTTTATTTAAGAATGTTGAAGGTAGATGACCATGCCCTTCTGGCTAAATTTTCAGCTGAAATGTCTGCTGTCATTCCAATAGTTCTGCCTCTGTAGGTCAATTGGTGCTTATGCCTGTTTGCAGAATTTTTTTCTTTCATCTTGACTTTGGACAGGTTCATTACAATGTATCTTGGAGAGGCTCTGTTTTAGTTGAGATGACCCAGCATTTGCTATCTATCTGAAATGAGTGTTTCTGGGTCTTTAGTAAAACTTGAGAAGTTTTCATTTACAATAGATCACAGTAGGGCTTCCATTCCTTTGGGACAAGCTTCTCCCCCTTTAAGAATCCCTATTAGTTGTGTTTGAATGCTGAATGGAGTCTCGTACTTCTCTCAGCACCTGTTCTGCTTTCTCTCTCTTCTTTTCTGCCTCTTTAATTAGCTAGGTTAAGTCAAAAACTTTCTCTTCTAGCTCTGAGGCTCTTTGTTCTCCAAGGTCTAACCTATTTTTGATACTTTAGACTAGGCTTCCTCAAATTGTGGCCTGCCTAGGACATTTATCCATCCTGCTGGGTGTTTTTGCCACCACTGCCTATCCTGCTTAGCAGCCAACTCGTCCTGGGACCTTCAGTCCAGCCCTCGGATGGTCTGAGGGATAGTGAACTGGACCCATTTAAAAAGTTTGAGGACCCCTGATTTATACCGTATCTTTACATTCCCTGATTGTCTCCTTCATTTCCTTAAGGTCCACTATATCCTTCTATATTCTACGTATCTCGTTTGACTTTTGGTTCTCTTTCCATTTTCTCTTCCATTCCTTTTATTGTCTTTATCATCCATATTTTAAATTCCCTTTCTCTTGAGTCCATTACTTCTTTATAGGTAGATTCTTCTACAGTAGTTGCCTCACGGACCCTTGGAGAGAGTTTCTCTTTTTTGTTTTTTCATGTTGCCTGTTTTTTTCTGTTGGTTCCTACTCATGTGTGCTTTCTTCTTGTTCACCCCTTGTCCTCCTTTTTTCATCTCACTGCCTCCTTTTCTTCAAATTACCTTGTCTCAGAGCTTAGGTCTTGCAGTGGCCTCAGCCTGAACAAAGCCAAACTTCTTCCTCATGGCCAAATAAGACAGAAGTCCTTGCTCTTGATGACAATATGTTGCAATATGTAGCCAAGACACCGGGTGGCACTGTGGGGTTCTTTTAGGATATGGAGAGCACAGCCAGCAACCTGTATGGTCCTTATTCCAAACTTAGTTGCCTTCGGTAATCATTTATTGTTTCCTTAGCACTCAGACAAAGCCGGATTATGATCTTAAAGCTCACAAGCATCCTTCAGATGTAGGTCTCATGTTGCGTGCTGACTCTAGATCCCGTGGGGTGCAGGGAATCCCTCAGCCTATCCCAAAAGTGGAATTCTGTACCTGGGAGGCAGAATTAAGATGGCTATGCTTTAGGCCCCCACTAAGACCTTCTCACAACCTTCCCAGAATGGCAGCCCACTGGTCACTGTGACCCTCCCAGTGTGTCTGCCTCACTAGTCACCAAACCTATGGCAAATCAACTCAAACTGGCATTCAAATATGGTTGGTGTATACAATTCGAGTCCACCTATCTTCCAGGCTTTCCACTCAACACACAGCTTCCCCCAACAACTAAAAACTCTGGAAAGGTTTCCTCCCATTGGAGTCCAGCCAACCCCAGGTGGTTGCAATCACTTGTCTAATCATCAGGTTTCCACTGCTCCTGATCATACACTGTATCCAGCTCATCACCTCACCATGTTCCCTGAGCTACAACTCTGTGTAAGGTCCCATGACAGGTATGGCTGGATTCTCTCTCTTTCCCCAGTGGTTCGAGGAGAGCTCAGCTTAAAGATCCTTCTGGTCTACCATCATGATCTATCCCCTCTGTAGTAATACTTTGCTTATACCTGGCTACTTGAGGGATTTTCTAGTTTCTTCTTTGTATAACATTAGAAAAATTAATTTCAATGTGTCTAAGAGAAGCTTTGTTTGGATTAAGTCATGCTGGGGTTCTGAAACTATCTACTATCTGAATGTCTGTGTCTCTTTCAACACTTATCCTTCAGAAATTCCTATAATTCAGATGTTTGACTTTTTAGTACGATCCTGTAACTTTCTCAGGGAATAATCTGATTTTGTTCTCCTTGGTTTTGCCTCTTTAAATGACTGAGATAGTTCAAAAGTGTTGTCTTCATTTTCTGAGATTCTTTCTTCACACCATTCACATCTATTTCTGAGAGTTTATATTGTATTTTGAAGCTGCCTGAATATCTTTTGCAATTCCTTAAGCTCTATTAAATCGATCCTCATTATATGCATAGTTTTGGTGACACTGTCTTTGAATTTGTTAATTTCTTGAAAAAATTTCTGAACTATTTCTTTGGTTTTCCATTTCCATCATTTTCTCCATTCCAAGTATCCTATTTGCCATTCATATTCTGAATGCTATTTCTGACATTTCAGCAATTTCTTTGTGAATGGTATTTTCTGTTGTATCTTCTTTGAAATCCCCTGGGGGAATTGATCTGCTTTGATTTGTCATTTTTCCAGAGACCTTTTACTGATTCTTCAATGTATTTTCAACTTCTCTCTTTTTTAATATGTTAATTATGCTATTTTAGTTGATATATGGCCCCTGCTCAGTCCACCCTTGATTGTTGTAATGCCACTAGTCTGATCTTTGTTGTCTTTCTGCCTCTTTCTTGTTCCTGACACTTTACTTGGCCTGGGTGATGTGTACCTCTCTTTTCTCTGTGCATAGATCCTCACTTTTGGCTTCAGTTAACTTCAGTCTAATATCTCTCCCTCTGAACAGGAACCTATGATGAAAGCTTCTTGTAGTCGACCATCTTAATACCTCCCACCCAGATTGAACTTTTTAAACGATACTAGAATGTGAATGAGAACTCCAATTACCACTTAATTCTACTAAGTGACAATTCAGATGAAAATAAACCCAAATCAATTTATCTCAATGTTCACTGACTATTCAATATATTCAAGACTGTGCCAAGCCCTACAAATGATACAAAGATGAATAAGATTCAGTCACCTTGCAAAAGGTATATATATTTCAGTGGAATAGCTAAGTCAGTTTATATAATATTACAATAGAATTAAGAATGTAAGTGTTCTGAGACTAATTAAAGTTAGTGCTCTTAAAACCTGAAAGGAAAATGGTTGTAATAGGAAACAATTACCTCATCTCCCATCTGTGGGACAAATGGGGAACGTCGAGGTATGGTATCCAAGATCCACTGAGGGGCAAACCACTCTTCACTGGGCTCACCTGCCATAGAAACCAGTCCTTCTTTCTAAAATGTAAATACAAGAACACTATTATGTATAAAATATAGTTCACAAATATATAAAACACATGAATAATAACATAAAAATAACAGGTAGATAAAATTAAAAATAACAGGTCATAATAAAACCTAAAATATATAAATTTCAACAATTGTCCTTTAACAATTAATTACACATAATTTTTGTACCAATGAAGAATTGAGTTGTTCAATTTTGACTGATAGATATTAACACAATAACTTGACACCATATACTATCTAAAAACTGTAACTTTCACTGTTCATGTCCCTTGAATTCTATGTAAATTGAAATATAAGTAACACAATAACATATTGTCAGTAAAACAGTGACAACTGAGAAGATAATTACGAGTACTAAAACAACAGACTTCAGAATTATATATAACTTTTCAAAATTAAAATTCCAATAAAATTCACTCTAAATCAGTGATTCTCAACCTGTGGGTCATGACCCCTTTGGGGGTGGCCTAAGACCACTGGAAAACACACATTTCCGATGGTCTTAGGATAACAGTAGCAAAATTACAGTTATGGAGAAGTAACAAAAATAATTTTATGGTTGGGGGTCACCACAACACGAGGAACTGTATTAAAGGGTCACGGCATTAGGAAGGTTGAGAACCACTGATCTAAATGAATTTACAGTGCAGAAGAGAAATAGTCACTGAGATGAAATAAAAACATGAAAGACTTAGAGTTCTATATAATTTTTCACACACTTCCCTGTTACACGTTAAAAATGTGTAGAATTTATGACTCGAAACAGGATAAAGATAAAAATATATACCATACTAGCTTTTTACTTTAGAACATTGCTACATTTTGACAAACTGTCAGTGTTTTAATAATAAATTATGATAACCACATTCTAGTCTGTACCGTTGATAACAGAATAATTTCAAAAATTCCTTAAATTTTGAATTTACTTAGTTTCTCAGGTAGAATGTTATCTTTAGAGAAAAGTCAAATATTACTGTTAAATATTCAAGTATGAAAGGCAAAACAATAATAAAAAGCAACAAAAACAAAGTAACCTTCTTTCTAGTCTGTTTGGGTTTCTTTTGCCTTTCATCTAGTGACTTCAAATTCTCCTCCTCAGAGCTACTGCATATTTTCCGTGTTGCCTGTCTGGTTTGTCTTTTTGGAGGTTGCAAATTTATTCCAGCATCTGCTGTCCAATCAGAATATTCACTTGAAGAATCACTGTAAATAAATCAGAATTACAAATACTTAAGTATGGAAAAGGAGTAGCTTTATGTCACAATGGAAAGATGATCATTTTGTAATTTTTTGTAATTAAACATTATAAATGACAAGCCTGATTTTGTTCTAACCTAATACAAAAAAACTTTACTATAGAATTTTGATTGCTAACTAAGTGATTTTAATGAAATGCTTATTAGATAAAATACAATGGTTGGTTTCCTATAACAGGATTTAAAATCCCTTTGAAAATCACATAAGCTTCTTTAAATAAAGATGTACCTTATTCCTAGAAGTATTAAAATAGTTATTTAAAAATGAAATAAATATATACACAGTCATATGTCACTCAATTAAGTGATTTAATCACTCATTAGGTGATTTATTTATTTATTTATTTATTTTTTGGCTGGGGCTGGGTTTGAACCCACCACCTCTGGCATATGGGGCTAGCGCCCTACTCCGCTGAGCCACAGGCGCCACCCCATTAGGTGATTTTTTGTTGTGCAAACGTCATAGAGGGTACTTATACAAAGCTAGATGTTATAGTCTATTATATACCTATACAGTATAGCCTATTGGTCTTAGGTTACAAATCTGTACAGCATGTTACTGTACTGAATACTGTAGGCAACTTTAACATAATGGTGAGTATTGGTGTATCCAAACATATCTAATAGAAATGGTATAGAAAACATATAGTATAAAAGAGAAAAAATTATATCCCTATACAGGGAATTTAACATAAATAGAGCTTTCAGGATTGGAAGTTGCTGTAGTGAAATCAGTGAGTGAGCAGTGAGTGAATATGAAGGCCTAGCTTATTACTGTATGAGATTATAGATTTTATAAAGACTGTATACTTAGGCTACACTAAATTTATCATAAATATTTTTCTCTCTTTAATAATAAATTAACCTTAGCTTACTTTAGATATTTTTTCCCAAACAGATTTATTGAATATAACAAAATTGTATATACAAAGTGACCTAGACCTGCAACTTCAAAACATTATCCTTTCTTACTTGATAGGTTGGTCCACAGAGGGTTAAGAAACAAATTACTTTAAAATAAATAGAAAAGTACCAGTGTCCATTATATGAATAGCCTAACTGCCGGAACTTTAGTAGTTCTATAAGATAATTAACATAGGTAGGACTGAATACCTATGAAAGGCTGCTAAAGAACTAATAAGAGATGTGAAGAGGCTATTTTGTATAACACCACTGTGATGTCATCACATTACTAGATCATAATGTTCCTATTATCTGATTCCAGGCACATAATAGGAGTTCAGTAGGGTCAGAGGTCAGCTTAGCTGTTTTCTATGTTAGAACAGCTGTCACTCCAGCATGTTCATCTGACAGGGTCCCACAGCAGCCCAAATTAAGTCCTTGTGAATCTGTGCACAGTATTCCAACAATGGACAGATTCTTCACCATGTCCTCTAAGTTGTGTTCTAAGGCTGCCTCCATCCCATCTGCCATCCACCTTAGCCCAGGGCTTACTGTAAAAATTTTACTTTATAACCTTTTAACTTTTTGATTCTTCTGTAATCACATTTAACTTAAAACACAAAGAAAACTGAACGAAATATTTTCTTTCTTTTTATCCTTATTACATAAGCTTTCTTTTTTAAAAAAAAAAATTAATTAATTTTTTGTGAAATCTAAGATACAAACAGACACATTAGCTTATACCTACATAGGGTCAAGGTCATTAATATCACTGTCTTATACTTCTATATCTTGTACCAATAGAAGGTCTTCAGGAGCAGTAAGAAACATGGAGCTATCATCTCATATAATAATGACATCTTCCTCCTGAGTCTATTTCACAATTAATTAACTTATTTTTGGTAAGTAGAAAGAGTATATTCTAAAATAACAATCAGAAGTATAGTATAGTAAATAAATTATTAGCATAGTCATTAATTATCAGTTATTATGTATTATCAACATATGCTACACTGTTATACAACTGGTAGCATATCAGGTTTACAACAGCATCACCAAAAAATACACGAGTAATGCTATAATGATGATGTCACTAGGTGATTTGAATTTTTCAGCTCTATTATAATCTTATGAGATTGCAGTTGAATATGGGATTTGTAGTTGACTGAAATATTGTTGCAGTGCATGACTATAATTGCCAATATGTAGACTCTTGAATTTAAAAAGAACCTTGTCTTATAAAGTAACTGAAAGGATACTGGAAAAACTAGGATAAAACAAGTCTCTAGGCCTCTAGCCTAGTAGTATTCTTTCCACAATAAAAAAATATTGTAATCCTGGATTTTACAAATTCCTACAAGAACATAACTTCATATCAGAATTGTTAAATAATTTTGACAAAAATCAAAGCCATCCAAACTACCTGGAAGAACTTTCACTTTGCCATTCAATAACAGGATCGTCTATAGAAGCATCACTTGTGCCAACGGTTTCATCTTCCTGAAACAGAACCAGCAATTGAAATACTTGCTTATGTTGCCAGCATTCTAGTAATCACAAAACCACTACCTGTTTAATAATACTTTTTATCCCCTCAATAAAATATTCTAGTTAAAACATACATAATTATTTTTCTAGGTATAACTCATAGCTCAGTATATTGGCTATTTAAAAATTTCGAACATATCTTACTGATAAGAAACATCTTTTTTATTATTTCAAAGATTGGAGTCCTTTAGTCTAAATATAATGTTCTTAAATGTTATAAATATTATTTTAAAAATTTCCATGTCTCTACTGAGTTAATACAATTACTCTCTACATAATTACTAAATTTAAAAACCTAAATTTTTTATTATGTAAAATTTCAAACATACCACAGTAGATAGAATGAAATGTATAAACCAGCACAGTTTACAATCTCAAAGTTGTGGAAACAACCCAAGTGCTCACCAATACATGGAACAATAAAATAATAAAATGTGCTATACATGTATCATGAAGACTACTAGCTATTAAAAAATGGTGATCTAGTATCTTTGGTAACACAATCTGGATGGAACTGGGAACCAGTCTTCTAAGTCAAGTTATCACAACAATGGAAAAACAAATACCACATGTGTTCAATATTAATTTGGAACTAGCTGATTAACACCTATGTGCACATATGGAAATAAAACTCATTAGAAATCTAGTAGGGGTGGAGTGGGAGGGTAAATAAACACCCAATGGGTACAACACACATATCCTAGCTGAAAGGCACATTTATAACACCAACATAAAACATACAAATGCAAATTATATAATCAAATGTGTATACCCTGTAATACTCTGAAATAAAAAATAATTATAGTGCTTAAGATAAAAATAAAAAATAACACGAAGTAGAGAGAATTATCCTATATATACAATCTGTTTAGACAATAACTCACTGCCTATGTTAGTTTATCTATATCCTCACCTACCATCTTAAACCTTGAGATTATTTTGAAGCAAATCCTGATCAAAAAATCATTTCACAATAAGTAAGATTATTGGGAGGTCTAATACAGCCTTAACCCTTTCCTCTCCTCATCATCATCCTTCTACTAAAACAAGGACACAAAGGATCTGCTTAGCCCCCCTTCACCCCTGAAGTTCATGCCAAAGGACCCTAACGTCCCAGGCAAGCTATGAAATGTGCTCAATTCCTAGGCCACATATGAAAGGCTTCTCTGACTTCCCCCGGTACAGACATCACCTTTGCACAACCTAGGTAGGTCACTCTCCCCACCATCCCCTTTAAATAAATCTGGCCTGAACATCTCTGCTCTGGTCTTACCTCTGGGTACCACTGCTTACATCTTTCAAAGATTATGATTGTTTTTAAAGGTATAACCACAACACTATTACTGTGTTACTTTATATTAAAAAGGCAGCATCGATTCCTGAACACTGATAATTGTTCTAATATCAAATTTTTCGTGGGTGGGGCATAGAAGGGATGTTTTTGATACAAGTTAGTTTAAGAATTATGACTGTCAGGGCAAGAATAGGAATACCATATAATGTCGATGCCATATTTAAATTCCAATTATACACTTTATAACTAAAGTTGTTAAGAAAAGAAAAGTGAGGAAGAACATAGAAACAGGAAGAAAATAATTTTTATAAAAGTCATTACCATGAAAAGGGCAGATTATAGAAAAATCAACACTCAATGATCTCCATGAGGGGTGAACTTAATAATAACAGAAAATATGTACACTATGTTTATCAAACAGGCAACCAGTTCTTAGACTGTATAACTTGTTATCATCATTTATATTCCATTTCTTTCCACTTGCAGGAAGATTTCACCTCACTTTCTTCTTTGTCTCAAAGGCAATCTTTCACTGGCATATTTGATACCCTCATCAACATAACATCTGAGGTACAAATCAGAGATGACATCTAAAGGAATTCACTATGATGCCCAAATTTACCTACTGAATGTCTTTTTAATAAACCACTTAAAAATATCAGTAAAATAATTTTCTAGTAATATTAAAGAAGTGACTCTTTAAAGTAAACCCAAATGGATAATAACAAACTAGGAAACAAAAAAATTACATTGAATATATAACAGCAGATATCTAACCTCTGAGGAGCTCTCTGAGTTTTCCTGTACTCCTGAATTTTGACATGATGTTTGTGAATTATGCTCTATGTTGGAGCGAGTTTGATAAGTATGCTGACGTTTATGCTGTGTTCTTCGTAAAGAACGCCCACAGCTTGGCTGATAATCATTCTGTAAAACAGAAGGAAAATATATTTGTGAAAATGAAAAGCTCAGTGAACACACAGGGAACATACAAAGCAAATCAATCAGGAAGGGGTAGGGATGAGGTTATGAGTAGAGGATAAGAATAAATTGCAAAAAAGAAAATAAATATATAACTATAATTAGTTTCCATGAATATTGATTATTGTCATGTTCTAAAAACTTTGTGATCATATTAAAGACAATGCTGAATATGAGTTGGAAGGATATTCCCATTCATAATTTATATATAGTAGTCACAATTACAGTAAGATGAAGGAAGACATCTATATCATATTTATATATGTATGATTCTTAATTTATACTTCTTTAGTTCAATCAAAAATATGTAAGAAAACTTGTCAAAGCATTGAATACATAATGAGATTTAATCATTTATAACAGATGAATTAGATCTTAAAATAATTTAGTCCAATCTCTGCCAGAGAAATACAGACTAGGTCCAGGAGAGAGAACTGTTAAAAATTGAAATGAAGTAATAAAATGAATTTTACATTGCTTATAACAATTGAATGAAAAGGACTCAAAGTAATTTGGGGGTGGGACACAATTATAAGATGGTCCTTATCTAATAAAAGCAATTAATGTAACCTGTTTCTGTGTACCCTCAATGAATCCCCAACAATAAAAAATAAGTAACATAAGATTTCATTTTTGGAAAACAAACACATACAAATGCATGCCATGCTTAATCCTTTATATCCCACTGAAACTTACTCCTACTATCTGGGGATGATAGAGAAAAAAAGAAATTTAGTTACTATAGATAACTAACTTGTGATTACAACAAGAATTCAAAGTATACTCATCTTTTAAATAGGACAAAATGAAGATTAAATTTTTAAAAACTAAAATTTAAAGGGAAAATTATTTTATTCTAACCTATACTAATATAAAATGTTATTAATGATACATATAGGCTGAAAACCTGACAGGTCATTAGGAATAAAAGGTTAAGTCTTATAATCAATTTTGGAGGATGAACCATGGGCTGATGAGAATATGTACATAGTTTTGTTAGGATGAAATGTTCCATTTATGTCTGTTAAGTCAATATGTTCTAGGGTTGTATTTAAGTCAATTATTTCTTTTTTTAGTTTTTGCTTGGAAGATCTGTCCAATACTATAAAAGGGATGTTAAAATCTCCAACAATTATAGTGCAGGAAGCTATCATACTGTTCAGATTATTTAGGGTTTGTTTTATTTATCAAGGAGTGTTTGTTTAGGTTGGGTATGTACTGTTAATTATTGAAATCTCTTCATGTTTTATACTTCCATTGACTATTATGTAGTGTTCATCCTTGTCTTACCTTATCTTTGCTGGTTTAAACCGAATTGTATGTGCAAATAAGATTGCAACCCTTATCTGTTTCTGATTTCCATTTTCCTGGATTGTTTTCCACCCCTTCCCCCTAAGTCTTGCTTTATCCTATGAGGTTAGGTACGTTTCTTAAACACAAAAGATATTGAGGTTGAAAATTCATATCTAATCATCCATCCTGTCCCTCTTTAGTAGGGAATTCAAGTCATTTATTGAGAGAATTGATAGGTCTGGTGTACTTTTGGGCATCTTGTTTGTAAAACGTGTAGAGCTTACTTTGATCTTTTGTGCCATTGTGGAAACTAGGCTTTGTTATTTAATTATGTGTATATTTACTTTGGTGGTGAATCATTGTGCTGGCCATTATGAAGAATGGGTTTGAGTAATTCCTGTAGAGCTGGTCTAGTTATGGCAAATTTCCTCTACATCTGCATTCGATTTCTCCACCACAAATGAAACTCAGTTTATTAGGATACAGGATACCAGGCTGAAAACTGCCTTGCTTTAATGAGAATAAAGGCTAACTGACCATCCTGTTCTGGCTTGAAAAATGTCCACTGAAAGATCTGTGGTCATCCAGATATTTTCCCCTATATAGATAAGTCTTTACTAACACCTGGCTGCTTGCTGGATTTTCCTTATCATATCAAAAATGGCCAAGTTAATTACAACGTGTCTAGGAGATGCTTTGTTTGGATTGTTGTGCTGGTATTCTGTAACTATTTACTATCTGAATTTCTGTATCTTTCACAGTGCTTGGGAAATTCTCCACCATAACATCTTGGAGTAGAGCATCAGCACATTTGGGACCATCCTGTTCTCCTTCAGGAATCACTGTAATTCAGATGTTTGATCTTTCGGAATAATCTCCTAACACCATCAATGAATATTTGTTTTTGTTCTCCTTTCTTTTGCCTCTTTAAATGACTGATATAGTTCAAAAATCTTGTCTTCAATTTCTGAAAGTCTTTCTTTTTTATGTTGTACTTTGTTACTGAGGATCTCTGCTGTGTTCCAAAGCTCCTTGAATTATTACTTCAATTTCTTAAGCTCTGCTATATCTTTCTTCATTATGTCAATCAATATCCTTGGTGACTTTGTCTTTAAATTCATTAATATCCTCAGAGACAATTTTTGGACATTTTTTTTTTTAAATTTCTATCTCAATCTCCTCAATTCCAATCATCTGATTTGTCATCCACATTCAGAACTCTACTTGTGACATTTAGCAATTTCTCTATGGATGGTATTTTCTGCTGTATCTCACTATAATCTCTTCGGGAAGTTGATCTGCTACGATCATACTGTAGGATATAAGTCAGACCTCAATAAATTCAAAAGAATATAAATTATTCCTTGTGTCTTCTGGGACCATCATGGAATAAAAGTTGAACTCAACAGCAACAGAAATCTTTATATCCAAATAAAGTCACAGAAACTAAATAACCTTATTATGAATGACAGCTGGGCCGAAGACAAAATTAAGAAGGAATCATTAGATTCCCTGAACAAAAAATGAGGCCACAACCTATGAAAATCTGTGGAATATTGCAAAGGTAGCCCTAAGAGGAAAACTTGATGCTTTCATCAAGAAAACAGAAGGAGAACAAGTCAAGAACCTAATGGGACATCTCAAGCAACTTATAAAGGGAGAACAACCAACCACAAACCAGACATAAAAAGGGAATTAACCAAAATTAGCATATAATTAAATTAAATTGAAAACAAAAGAATCATTTGGCAGATCAGAAAAACAAAAAGTTGGTTCTTTGAAAAGATTAATAAAATTAATAAACCCTTAGCCAGACTAAACAGAAATGGAAACATAAGATCTCTAATAATTTCATTCAGAAACGATAAAGGGGAACTAATAAGAGATATCTTAGAAATACAAAAGATCCTCAACTATTATTACAAAAATTCTATGTATGCTTAGAAATATGAAAATGTAGAGGAAATGGACCAATATCTGTAATCAGGACAGCTTCTTAAACTCAACCAGAAAGAATTAGAAATTTTGAATATACATATATTAAGCATTATTTTGCATCAACATACAAAATCTTCCAAAAAAGAAAAGCCCTGGACCAGTTATTTAACACAAGAATTCTATGAAACTTCCAAACAGGAACTAGTACCTATATTGCATAAGCTATTCCAAAATGCAGAGAAAAAAGAAATCTTCCCCAACATATTCTATGAGGCAAATACCAACTGATTCCAGAATCAGAAAGAACAAAAAAGACAAAATTATTGGCCAATGAATCATTAATGAATATTGATACAAAAATATCCTGTAAGTACCATGGAAACAGAATACCCTGATACATTAAGAAAGTTATACATCATGATCATATAGGTTTTAGCCCAGGGATGCAAGGTTGGTTTAACATACGTTAATCCATACATGTAATTCATCACATAAATAAAATCAAAAACAAAGACCACATATGATTCTCTCAAATGATGCAGAAAAGGCTTTTGACAATATCCAGAATCCTTTCTTGATAGGAACTCTTAAGAAAATAGGCGTAGGTGGGAAATTTTTTGAACTGATAGAATGCATCTACAACAAACCCACAGCCAGTATCATATTGAATGGGGTAAAACTGAAAGCATTTCCACTCAGAATTGGAACTAGACAAGGATGCCCATTATTGCCACTGCTATTCAACATAGTGCTGGAAGTCCTAGCCATTGCAATTAGGGAAAAGAAAAAGATTAAGGGTATTCAAAAGGGAACAGAGGAGATCAAACTCTCTGTCTTTGAGGATGACATGATCTTATATCTGGAAAACCCCAGGGACTCTGATACAAAATCAATGGCCACAAATCAGTAGCCATAATATGTGCCAATAACAATCAGGCTGAGAATAAAATCAAAGATTCTATACCTTTTACAGTGGTTCCAAAGAAGATGAAATATCTGGGAATATATCTAACAAAGAACATGAAAGATCTCTATAAAGTGAATTATGAAATCCTGAGAAAAGAAATAGTAGAAGATATTAACAAATGGAAGAACATAACCATGCTCACAGCTGCATGGATTCAACATTGTTAAAATATCCATACTACTCAAAGCTATCTACAGATTTAATGAAATCCCAATCAAAGTACCAACATCATACTTCGAAGAACTTGAAAAAAAGTACTTTACTTCTTATGGAATCAGAAAAAAAAAACAAATAGCCAATACAATATTTAGAAACAGAACCAAAAATAGAGGCCTCACATTACCAGACATCAGTCTATAGTGGTAAAAACTGCATGGTAATGGCACAAAACTAGAGACATAAATCTTTTCAGTAGAACAGATAATCTAGAGATGAACCTAGTCACCTATTGCCATTTGATCCTTGATAAACCAAACAAAGGCATTCATTGGGGAAAAGAATCTGTACTTAATAAATGGTGCTGAAAGAACTAGTTAGGCACATGTAAAAGACTGAAACTGGACCCACACCTCTCACCACTGACAAAATTAGATACTTGCTGGATAAAATATTTAAATTTAAGACACAAAATGACAAAAATTCTAGAAGAGAGTGTGGGGAAAATGCTTTGCAAATTTGCCTGGGAAAAGATTTTAAGATGAAGAAACCTCTGACAATTTCAGCAACACTAAAAATAAATAAATGGGATTTGATCAAGATAGAAATTTCTGCACAACTAAGGGTACAACAACTAAAGCAAAAAGGCAGCCTTCAGAATGGAAGTAGAATTTTGAGTGTTGTTGAATTAGCCAAGGGCTGATAAATAGAATATAAAGTGAACTCAGATTAATCAAGAAAAGAGCAAACAACCCTCCATGGACAACAGACTTGAACAGAAACTTCTCTGAAGATGATAGACAAATGGCCAAAAATATATGAAAAATGCTCATTGACCCCAATCATCAGAGAAATGCAAATCAAAAGCAGTATGAGGTAGTACCTAACTTCAGAGAGATTAGCCCACCTCACAAAGTCTCAAATGTGCAGATGCTGGAGTGGATGTGGAGAGAAGGAAACACTTATGTACTGCTGGTGGGAATACAAACTAATACAACCTTTATGGAAAGAAGTATAGAGAATCCTTAAAGAACGAAAACTCAACCTTCCATTTGGTCCTGCAATTCCATTACTAGGTATCTATCCAGAAGAACAAAAATCATTTTACCACAAAAACATGTGGACCAGAATGTTTACTGATGATCAATTTACAATTGTCAAGTATAGAAGCAACCCAAATGCTCATTAACCCATGAATGGCTTAACAAACTTTGGCATATATATATATATATGTATATGTGTATATATATATACACGTATATATATATATACACACACACACCATGGAGTACTACTATTCAGCCGTAAGAAAAGATGAAGACTTTACATCTTTTTTGTTTACCTGAATGGAATTGAAATACATTCTTCTTATTAAAGTATCTCAAGAATGGAAAAATATATCCAATGTATTTAGTACTAATATAAAACCTATATATAAACAGCTACATGCACATGTGAATGATAAAATGCAAATATAGTCTAGCAAGGGGGAAAGGAAAAGAGGGAGGGAGAGGAGGCCAGTGGAGTGAGGGCAACTAGGGGAAGAGGGTGGGCAATTGGCGGGATCTCACCTAATGTGCACAATGTGAGGGTGTTCAGCATAACCCCAGGGTGAAGGGCTCAACTACAACTTGAACTTTACCTTAGAACTGAAAACAATATAACCTATAAATTTGTCCCCGAATACTAAATTAAAATTTAAAAAAGAAAAAAAAACATTAAAAAGTTGTACAAATCACTATCAAGGGCCTGTATATCTTATATGTAAATGTTGCTCATTTTCAATATAAACAAAAATGTTTACCCTACCTGTAGGCCTAAGGCAGGTCTCATGTTTAACAAATGAGCACAGCACGATAAAAGAATAAAAATCATACCTCTGAGTCATTTAAAATTTCCAAACAAAATAATCTTATCAGAGAATATAAAATAAACTAACAAAACCACAATAGAAATTAAGAATGGAGACATTAAAACAACCTAAGAATATTTGGAGATATTTATGTAACAATTAGCTAATTTTTTTTAATCCACTCTCAAAAAAGTCATTTAAAATTCAGGGTTCACTGCCTAGCTTTCTTTAACAAAATCAAAATTATCCTGGACTCTCCAAGTTACCATACTGCAGGTCTGGAAATAAAAGTATACATTCTTATGCTGCTAGTTTGGCCAACCTGGGAGTATTAGTAAGGAGTTTACCATGTACCTAATGTAGTAAAAGACCCTACTCCCTCCTTAACAGCTTCTACTAGAAAACTTAACATAGTACTTCATAATGTTTATTTTAGATCACATCTTGCTCCTAATGATTAGGTATGCCAGGAATGGGCCTAGGGGAGGGTATCAGCACACTTTTTCTAAGGGGCCAGAGTGTAAATATTTTTTGCTTTGCAGGTCATTCCACCTCTGCTACAACTACTTAATTATCTCTATAACATGAAAGTAGCTATAGACAAGAAATGAATAAATGTGGCTATGTTTCAAAAAAACTTAATAGTAACAGGCAGCAGAACCCAATCTGGACCAACATCTAGCCTAAAGTATCTGAGAATTGTTTTATGTTGTGATTAGTGGTCTGGTAATATATTTTTCTAAGGTTCTATTTTAACTTCAAGAAAATAGTATTTTAAAATAAATATCTTATATATACAATAACAATGACATGTCAGACTTTTGGGGACACTTGCCTTAGTGTAACTTTATTGTTATTAATAATAATCATATATCTTAATTTGTGGCAAAAAAAATAGATTTCCTGCATGCAAACTCCTATTAAAATAGTCTCTTAATATATAACTGTTACCTTTCAAAATCCTGCTATTAGTAAATATTTGCAAATATTCATCCCAAATGTACCGCAAAACTAAACTTACCCTTTGGGTAGTATAAGATGGCTTTTTCTTCTTTTCAAGTGTATAAAGACTGATTTCTACATCACCTTTCGCAATTCGACATTCTTCCTGTACCCTAAAAACAAATCAAAGATCAAGTAACAGAAAATCATCAAAAAAGAAACCATTAGCTTAAGAATCAGGTAACAAAAAACTGTTAAATGTAAAATTTGCCATTTTATCCATTTTTAGGTATATACTACAGTGTCATTATTTTTTGTTTGTTTGAGACACAGTCTCACTTTGTTGTCCTTAGTGGAGTACTGTGGTGTCACAGCTCACAGCAGCCTCAAACTCTTGGGCTCAAGTAATCCTCCTGCCTCAGTTTTCATTTTCAGTAGAGACACAATTCTCACTCTTGCTCAAGCTGGTCTCAAACTTGTCAGCCCAATTGATCCACCTGCCTCGGCCTCCCAGGGTGTTAGGTGTGAGCCACCATGCCCTATATTTTACACTGTTGTGCAACCATTACCACTGTTTCCAAGATATTTCCATCACTTTAAACTCTGAAGTCATTAAGCAATAACTCTTCATTTTCTTCTTCTCACTGGATAACCTCTAAGCTATTTTATCTTTCTATGAATTTGCGTAGTTTAGATATTTCCTGCCAGTGTAATCATATATTTGTCATATTGTCTGGTTTCTTAAACTCAGCATAATGTTTTCAATATCTATCAATGTTGTAGCAGGCATGAGAACTTCATTCTTTTTTACAGCTGAATAATATTCCATTATATGAATATACCACAATGTGTTTATTTACTGTGAATAATACTGTAATAAAAAATGGTGTGTAAGTTATCTATATGAGTCCCTGCTTTCAATTCTATTTTTGATTTTGCTACTTATTAGTTTCTCTGATAAAGGGCTTAGTTAGGGAGATAGTTCATTAAAATGAATTTTACATGTTCTAAATCAGTGTCCTTTCTCTTTTCTAAATATATTCCCAGATTCTATGAATTATCTGAAGTTACTATTATAACAAATGTTAGGTTTATAAATAGGAATGGGAATTATGAGTTTAAAATTGATCCTAATAAAATCCTTATATCCAGTTAGGTCTACTTAAATGGCATTTATAAACACACTGTAAGCCCTAGAAGGGGTGTCTAACTTAAAGCCCTAAGGGCTGCTTGCTGATTTTGTGAGGACCATTTTTTGCTCATCTGTGGTGTCGGTTACCACAAAATATATGCATGGAACTTTTTTTGGCTAATCAGCTCTCCTTAGAGTTTATGCATTTATTTTATCTTTTTGTTTTTACTTTTTTCTCTCTTTTTAGATATAGGGTCTCACTCTTGCTCAGACTTGTCTCAAATTCCTCAGTTCAAGAAACCTGTCTGCCTTAGTCTCCCAGAGTGCTAAAATTAAAGGCGTGAGCCACCTCACCCAGCCCATGTTCACATATTTAATATGCAGACCAAGGAAACTCTTAATTTTTCAATGAGTAGCAGAAAAAAAAAAACAGAGGTTGGACACCTATTCACTACGGACTAGTACACAATTGCACTCACTGGATCTCTAATATCCAGCTGATGACCCTCTCCTCAGAACCACTGTTGAATTTATAGTCCATATATTGCTCACATATCTAATCATATATCATATCAAGTGAGTTATTCCGTAATATTATTTGTATTCTTATCTCCTAGCCTAGATTTTGTAGTCTAGAACAGAGATAAAGCTTTCATCACAATGCTGAGCAAATTAAAGTTCATGATTAGGCTTAGCACCCGTAGCACAAGTGGTTACGGCACCAGCCACGTACACCGAGGATGATGGGTGCGAATCTGCCTGGGCCAGATAAAACACAATGACACCTATAACAAAAAAAGAAAACTAGGGTGGCACCTGTGGCCCAAAAGAGTAGGATGGCAGCCCCATATACCGGAGGTGGTGGGTTCAAGCCCAGCCCTGGCCAAAAACTGCAAAAAAAAAAAAAAGCCAGGCATTGTGGCAGGTGCCTGTAGTCCCAGCTACTCTGGAAGCTGAGGCAAGAGAATTGCTTAACCCTAAAAGTTTGAGGTTGCTGTCAGCTGTGATGCTACAGCACTCTACCAAGGGCAACACAGTAAGATTCTATCGCAAAAATAAATAAATAAATAAATATAATGATTAAATCTTTTTTCTGGTGTGTACTAATTAAGATAATATGGAAAAACCAATGCATGACTCAGCTAGATTAAAACATACCTCAGTTACCAGGCTAACATAGTATACTTTAATATACTTCCTAAAAAAAAATGAATCTTTGTTTTAATAAATGTAACTTTATTGACTCACCTACTAATTCCATTATTTAGTTCATTGACCACCACTCTTCTGCTCCATGCCATGAGATCTCTTTCTGTGGCCATTTGGCTCCGAGGAGCATTATTATGCATTTGTCGAACACCTTCAATTTGACCACTACGTCGGAGACCAATGTTAGGGGAAGAGGGTATGTCCATATTTGGACTTCTCAGAGCTAAAACATAAACAACCTTCTGAGAAAAGGTACCAAAGTTTTCCAGATCAGAGCTTTAAATAAAACAAGCAAATAAAAGACAGTATTGCTAGAAGATTTGCTATCTCTTTGTTCTACATGTTCTACACCCTTCTTATTTTTTTTATAGCTATGAATAAAGCAGGCACCCACTAAATGTTTAAAGTTTCTACAGGTCTTGTAATTTTTTTCAAAGCACTTTCACATTTGACATCTACTAGATGCTCACTGAATATAAAAATTGTTTTCAACATGAAGTATCTTTTTCATCTGTATTGTACCTTTGTTTACTCCATTGAAATGTTTCTGAGTAAAGTTTCAATACAGCTTTCAAAAATTGCAATATAAAAGTATAAACAAAAAAAATTTAACATCAAATTTTCATTTTCAAGACTGATGAGCAATGAAAGAGAAAAGGAAAAAACAGAATATTTACTTTTCTTTTTACTCTTCCAGAAAGGGTCCTGTTAATTTCTTTTTCTTTTTAAAATTTTTTTATTAAATCATAGCTGTGTACATTAATACTATCATGGGGTACAGTGTACTGTTTCTATATACAATTTGAAATACTTTCATCCAACTGGTTAACATAGCCTTCATGTCTTTTTCTTAGTTATTGTGTTAAGACATTTA
>CAUYQV010197225.1:0-22499 GCA_963574575.1 Galagoides demidoff | reverse complement strand
CCTTCTGGTGTCATGGAGAAGGGTTAAGAGGTACAGACCACTTTCAATACGCTTTCTGACAGGTACTGTGCCCTCACAGATAAAGGATAACAGTAACAGTGCTGGCTCGGCGCCTGTGGCTCAAGTGGCTAAGGTGCCAGCCACATACACCTAAGGTGGCGGGTTTGAATCCAGCCCGGACCCGCCAAACAACAATAATGGCTGCAACCAAAAAATAGCCGGGCATTGTGGCAGGCGCCTGTGGTCCCAACTACTTGGGAAGCTGAGGCAGGAGACTCGCTTGAGCCCAGGAGTTGGAGGTTGCTGTGAGCAGTAAAGCCATAGCACTCTACCCAGGGTGATAGCTTGAGGCTCTGTCTCAAAAAAAACAAAACAAAAAAAAAAAAACCCAGTAACAGTGCTCATGGCTGTCTCCATTCCCTCCTTTCTCTTCTTGCTTCTCAACCTCCACCCTAGAAGCTGACTCCTGGCTTCACCCCTTCTTTTCATCAGTACCCAGAGCACATGTCCCAAAAAGAGAGGTAGGAGAAGGACCCGCTTGTGATGCTTGGGGTGAAGAGGGGCTAGAATGTCACCTCTTCAGCACTGCTGCACTGTGGAGGTGCTCCTTGGGTAACCAGGAAAACATCCTATCAGGGGTCCCCAACTTGCTGCTTCACAGCTGCTCACAAGATCCTTAGGATGATCCTGAGATCGAGGCAGGGCAGGGGCTCTTGTGCCCATTTCACAGATGATACAGAGGCCGATGATGCTGACAGGATCAAGGCGAGGCCCCTTCATGCCCTGGCCCTTTGATATCTGCCTGCACCAGCCTGCAGAGAAGGCTGGGAAGGAGCTGGAATAGCCAGAGGAATTCCAGTGGGGGCGGCCTGCCTAGTGACATCTGAGTCTGTCCTTCAGTCCTAGTAAGACCCCTGATGTACCAACCTCTTTGCAGAGCATAGACCCATGTGAACATGACAGGAATCCCTGAGCATTTAAAAGGACAATACCAAATCAAATTTGGGTTGTGGGGCAATGAGGGGTCGCTGTAAGGTTGGAAAAAACATGTTTTGTCATTGGGCCAACAGATGTCAGTAACCACCTACGCCAGCTCACATAGGTGACTCCCCTCTTATGGTTGAGAAACTATAGGCAGATGCCAAGAAGGAGACTATCAAACCCAAAGCCTGGACACCCAGGACCAGAATCCAAGCACAGGTGTCCAGGAGAGCTCTGGTCCCATTTCCTGAACTTGGTTACTTATCAGAATCATTTGTAATTCCACTTGTTGGGATTATAGATTCTCAGATCTTATCTGGAGATTTTGGTTTAGTAGGTTTGGGGAAGAACTCAGAAATCATCATTTTTATCAAGCAATCTCAGTGACTAACCACAAGTGGGAAAAACTGGTATTAAAGTCTAGTTCATTGATTTTCAACTGGTGTGCAATGAGAGGATCTTAGGTGTGCCATGAAAATTTTTAAAGATCATTAATTAAATTTATTTTTGAAAGAAGTTCAAAGCACAGTAAGTATACTCTTTTTATTCTTACTTTTTTTTTGATCAACTGAATTTAAGTGTGTCGCAGACGTTTGACTACAAGGTTCAAGTGTGCTGTAAGATAAAAATGGTTGACAAACACTAGTCTATGGAGTGCACACTGCCTCCACCCCAACCTTCTAAAAGCACCAGGTTCATAACGCCTATCCCCAAAGAGCCTTTGACAGGAGGCTGAGTTACCCATTTTTGTTCCCAGGGGTGCTTGACCAATTAGAGAACATACAAGCCTGTTAGCATGCTGAGTCCTCAGCACCTTCCCTAGGACAAGTAAGGACGAGGAGGAGAAAGAAGCACAGCAGCTGTGAGTACTGTACTGTGGGAAGGCAGAGAAAGTACCAGGGAGCAAATTCTTAAGAGCTGCTCAGATAGAAGAGCCACAGGCCTCTGCAGGGCCTGGTCTCCTTCTCAAAGTCTTATCTTAAGTCCTTCAGGGCAACATCCTGAGTTAGAGGACAGGCAGGAGGGGTTTTAAGTTTTCACAAGTGTTTGGATAGACAGAGGTGATGGAAATGCAGCCAGCAGAATATGTCACCCTGGCCACCTTGCCCTGGTGATCTGCTGGTCCAGTCTGTGTGGTCCCTGTCCTGTCATTGGACTTTGGGAGCACTGAGGAGGGGAACAGGTAGCTTACAGCACTGTTCCTGCCCCCAGGGAGCTGATAGATTGTGTGGGATGAATAAATTTCTTTCTACCTCAGCTACACCTGTTTTCATATCCATCCCTCCTGCCAGATGTATTCCAAGGGCTGGGACAGTATCAAATAAATGTATATCTGTCTCCTGGGTACTGAGTTTGCTCAGAAGCATTCGATGAATGAATGAAGACCTACCTCAAAGTAACAATCAGAACTAAGTTCAACAATGTGGCTAATGGCTCATTTTAAAAATGTACACGTATATGTGTTTAGATAAAAAGAAAAATAGAGACAGAGGATAGAAGAAGAAGGGGGCCAGAGAGCTGGAAAAGCCCCAATTCCCTGCACATGGTATAAATTACAAATCAGTGAGCAGCCCAACTTTAAAAAAGCAGAGAACACATACAGGTGGGTGCACAGAAGACCAATTGCAAATGATCACTAAGCAAGAAAAGGTGCTCATTCTCACTCACAGTTGGAGAAATGCAAACTAAGACTACAGGACACTATTTTTTCACTCATGGGGTAAATAAGATCTTGTATCTCTAGTTATGGAGGATTTGTATAAACAGGTGGGAATGCCTGTCTTTGAAAGGCAATTTGAAAATATCTATCAAAATTCCAAATGCATAATATATCCTTTGACCTAACAACAGTTCTAGGTGTGCAATAATGTATTTGTAAAGGTATTCTGCAGAGCATTTTTTCATAGCGGGGGGGAAAAATTCCCAGACAATAAACTAGATGTCTACCAACTGGGGGCTGATTACTGTATTAGCACAATGGTGTTCTATGTAGTTGTTAAAGTGAATGCAGGAGGTGAAAAGGATCTCCAATACACACTCCTTAGTATACAAAAGGGTGTAAATACAACGTATACACTTGTATATGCATGAAAAATTGCTAAAAAAAAGTCCCACGAAGCATTTGATGCTGGTTAATTCCTAAAAATGAAACCAAAGAAAGAAGACTATATTTTAATGGTACCGCATATACTCCATTTGAACACATGAAAAATTTCCATGATATGTAGACAGACAAAACTATGTGGGTTTTGATGCAGGAATAAAGAGAAAAATCAATGAAAAAAAGAAGGACAAGAAACAGACCGAGGCTGACTAGTTTGAATGATAGACAAACTATCTGAAAAATACTAAAGTAGGTCCATTTCTCACATTTTCTGAAATTAAATTCCCTATGGATTAAAACTTTTATGTGTGGTGTGCTCCCACCTAATGCAAGGGTACGTGGCACACCTCCTGGGTGCGGGATACAACTACAGGGACCCGACCTAATAAACATGAACTTTATAACCTAATCATGTATATCCTCATATTAATCTGAAATTAAAAAAAGAAAAAGAAAAAACCAATTTGATGAGGAGAAAAATAGTCCAGAAGATTGCTAGAAGGTAGTATTATCATATTTCTTGGTAAAGACCTTTTTCAGTGTGACCTCAAAGGGTAGAAATCATTAAAGGAAAATGTTGGCTAATTTGTTCATTAAAATGGAGTTTTAAAAGTCATAATTAAAATTATAAATCATAAAAAATTAAAACCATTTCCCATAACTGATGATATAGAAAAAACTAACCTGTTTTTCTACTCTTCATTCAAAACCGCTCGACATTTCTGACATAGATGTGTAGGATTGTTCCCTTTATCCCAACCACTCCATGCTCGAGTGAACACCAGCTGGGGGTCCTATAATTAACTCAATTGTGACATTGTCTACCTGGAAATAGTGTCAGGTATCACAGGTTGAGGGTTCAATCCCACAAGACTGTCTCCTGCTTCAGATGCTAATCACAAGTAGTAGGTGATCATATTCCCAATCAACAACTATCAATTCCAATTCCCACAGGCTCCTCTGTGAGTTTGCTAAATTCGCTAGAGCAGCTCCCAGAACTCAAGGAAACACTTTATTTATGTTTATCTATTTATTACAAAGGCTATTAGAGAGGATTCAGATGAAGAGGCGCATAGAGTGAGAAGGGGCAAGGAGCTTCCACACCCTCTCCAGGGGCACCCCAGTGCAGAAACCTTCACAGTTCAGCTATCTGGAAGCTCTCTCACTCTGTCCTTTTGGGTCTTTATAGAAGCTTCATTACACAGGTGTGACTGATGACATCACTGGCCACTGGTGATTAATTCCACTTTCAATCTTTTCCCCGTCCCTGGAGGTTGAAGGGTAGGACTGAAAATTCCAACCTTCTAATTATATTTTGGGCTTTCTGGAGATCGTCCCCCATCCTAAAGCTTTCTAGGGAGCCCCAGCCACTAGTCATCTCATTAGCATACGGAAGACACTCTTAATTCCAACGATTTATGCCAGAAAACTGAAATAGAAGACCAAATACGGTAGAACTTCTGTAAGTTGACCACCTGAGAGGCTGTAACAAAGTGGTCAACATAAGAAACTCAGCCTGCTATACTAACACATACCTGTGGTGTATGTCCAGTCTATGAAAATTAGGTCAATGTAGAGAGGTGGTCAACTACAGAAGTTCTACTGTATACATTTCACAACATCCTACTACATACGATCAAGACCCTTCTCTAAAAACTGTCCAAACCCTGGGGTTCCTGGACTACAGCTCTTCAGACCTGGCCGGAGTTGTACGGAACAGAACCTGGGGATGCCCTCTTCCACCTCTTCCACTGTGAATGGCTGTTTCTGCTAAAGAGTTACTGAAGAAGAAAGGGCAAATCTGGAGGGGAGAGAGAGAGCTGTGAAGCAAACCCAGAGAAAGAAGTGGGCAGAGACATCACAAAGTCCCAGAGAAAGGACAAACGACCTTAGCACCGATTTTTCAGTCCTCAAGCCCACACTTCTGTGAGATCCCCCCCAACCCTCGAACAAATGCCCTTTTTTAAAGTTAGTATGAGTGGCTTTCTAATTCTGTAACAAGACAGTTCCTTCCCAAGACATCGCCAAACCACACTGCCCTGTAAATGGCCAACGCTGGCCCACAGGCCATTACACCGACAGACATTTGGAGTATTCTTCTGTGACCACATTGAACTGTGGCCTTTTAACAGGCCCCAAGCAAAACTTCCATAATCTCTCCGTGGAAATCCTACCCCACGGCTGCTCAGAAACCCCCCTTCTCCTCCTTTAAAGTGGTGTTTTCCACTCACATGGCACATCTGTTTGTTGTCGTCGTTTTCTGAGAAACTTGGTACTTAATAACTTCAATTGCTCTGCATTGCTAATCCACAGACAGAAGACTTTTCAGTAAAAGGTGTGACTTTAGGTTTATAAATAATGCTCAAAATCACTGAGAGTGTTGCTTTTCACAGGCATGGGGAAATCGTCAGAAAGAGCCTAAGGTTATTTTGGGAAATAGAAATAAGCAATAATCTCTCTGAGGTGCAGCCACAAAAGCACTTGCAGACCTGCTGAGTTTCTGAGGAAGAGGAAGGTTATTTGGCTCCTCCAGGCACTTGGGGAAAGTTCTTATCATGAACCAACACTGCAAAACATGGACAGAGATTGGAGGGTGGTGGGTGGGGAGCCATTCTCAAACATTAAAAAGAGCATTTAGGATAGAGAAGACCACACAAAATGGGGAAGAAAAAGTATTTTGTAGTTGAATGAAATAAGATTCCTTGGGAAATTGCATGAACAGGTTTAAAATCCTCATTGCAAAGAGGACTGGAGACCTCATCCATTCAGCGAAATGGTGGAATGCGTGGAATAGGAGCAGCCTTTGAGGTTGGCAGAAAGGAGTGTCTCACAGAGCACTGCAGAGCATGCCTGAATCACCTGGGGTGGGGGGGTGGTTAAAACACAGATTGCAAGACTCCAGAGTGTCTGATTTAGAAGGTCTGGGATAGGGCCTGAAAAATTCCACATCTAACAAGTGCCCAGGTGACACTGCTGCTGCTGGTCTGGTGGCCCCACTTTGAGAGCTACCGGTCTGGAGGAAGACAGTAAAGGGCAGAGTCCTCTCTGCAATAGAAGCCTTCTTCATCCAGGGGCAGGAGGTGGGGCCATTTCATAGAAAGGTAAAATAACCCACAAATTATTCCTGACTTGACAACACCCCTTGCCAGCTCCACATCCTCCAAACAAGTGGTGCTGGGGACAACTGCAGAAATGATGTCAAGCTACCCAAGAGATCCAGGAAAAGCAGAGCCAACTCAACAGGGTAGATGGTCTGGGAAGAGAGCAGTCAGTTAGGTCCACAAATACTGAGGCTGTCATAAGAGCTGCTTGAGACTTTCAGGGCTGTCTCTAAATTCTGACAGTTAAGAAAGTCCTGCATTTGCCCACTTGACGACAATAATTCACTCTTCCTCTGAAAGAGTTGAGGCAGCTGGAGGGGACATGGAGTCTAAAAGTGCTGTGTGCCCTGGACCTTCCTGTTCTTCTGCTCCCCCCTTGCTCGGTCCTCTCTGTACCCTTTCCTACAGTGGCTCCTGCCTCCACCAGCCAATCAACACGTATCATCTTATACACCAGGAGCAGAAAGCAAGTGCAGTTTTTATTTGAGACAGCTAGAAGCCATCTCCTTGCCTCCCAGCCTAGCACACTCTTTTCTCCATGCTGGAGAGAACACGGGGCTGGGCCTCACTGGCTGCTCCTCACCCTGCATCAAAAACCCTGGGCCTTTCAGAGGCAGGTCAGGGGCAGTTTGGCCCTGAATGACTCCCAGAACACAAGACCACTTCTTTAGCTTAGCAATAGGCAGAGATATGCTCCTCCAAACTAGAGGAGTGAAGCAGGGGGGGAGGGAAGAGAATGTGAATAAAAACCAAAGTCTTAGAAACACGCCCCAAGAGGAACAGAGGAGGACGAGAGGCGATGCTGGGGACTGGGATGCCAAAGAGAGCCTCAGCACTAAGCTCCGGTCCGCTCCCTTGTTTCTGAGAAATTCTATTTATCCCACATTTTATCCAAGGAACAAAAGGTGGAGAACACAGAAGAGTAAAAAGAGAAAATAAAAGCCTCCTTACTTCCATCCCTAAGGAAAACCCACCATGAACAAATGCCTCCCCCCAAGTGACAGGACAACATATCGTGGGAGGGGAGGGCACCTGGCTAGCGAGAAGCCAGACAGATGGGAGGTGGGGGTTCCATTGGGGGGGCACACAGAGCCTGACAGGGTTTCAGAACTAGCCCAACGCTTGCTTTTAGAGATGGGGGCATTGAGATTTCAGGATCCTGGAGAGGCCCACAAGAAGTTAAAACCTTGGCCAAAAATCTTCTCAGGTATGGTCAGAAATTGCCAAGAGAAGGAGCAAAAATATTTGGAAATAAATTGTTTTATAAGTGCCTCTTTTCTGCAGCTTGAACCAAAAAAGAAAAAGCAAAACAAAACAACACCAGTGCTGTTGGAAGTACCATAATTCTGGCATCAAGATAGTCCACAGACAGCCTGGCAATGCAATAGAACGTGGACATCTCTCCTGCGGCTAATGCTACATGAGCCATGTGCCAGGTGTCGAGGTGCAGGGGACAGAGTATCCTCCCTACAGCGTCAAGGAGGACAAAGTACCACTGGCTGGGCTTAGCAGTGCCCAGGGACACCACTGGGGTTTATTACCCTGAAAAGGGGAAATCTATCAAGTCTCCAGGGGCCACCATAACACAGGACCACAAACCAGGTGACTTAAAAACACCATGTATTTGTTGTCACACAGTTTTGGAGACCAGAAATCTGACATGGAGGTGTTGGGAGGGTTGGTTTTCTCTAGGGACTGTGAGGAAGAATCTGAATCTGTTCCAGATCTCCCCCCTTGCTTGTGGTGGCCTCAGGCATTTGGAGGCTTGCAGGTGGCCCTCTCCTTTGCTTCACCTTCCCTTCCTGTAGGTCTGTTCCTGAGTCCATATTTCCCTTGTTATGAGGACTTGTTATATTGGATGAGGGTCCACCATGCTCTAGTATGAGCTCATTCTAACTTGATTGTTGCCAACCACCTTACTTCCAAATAAGGTCACGTTCACAGGCAGGGGTTGGGGGTGGTGAGAACTTCAACATCTCTTGGGAGACACATCCCAACTAGTAACAGGAAGCAGAAGACTGAAGCTGGCTGGGCACAGTGGTGGCTGGGATAGAGGTCTAGCTAACATGTGCAAGTTGATCTAGGGGTGAGAAAGTCTGGACAAATAAGAGACAGAGGAGTCTGAGGGTCTGGCAGCAGAGAATGCAGGAGTCTGGCAGAGCCCAGAGAGGCAGCAAGGAAACTGCCAGGGAGCAGAGGACAGCTAAGCTCCAACCACAGCACAGGCCCACCTGTATTCACCCAAAGCCCGCTAGTTGTTAAAATAATGAAAATGTTACTAGTTGGAAAACTGCTTCTGTTCTGACCTCCTTTACACAAGTGCCCCCAGTCACTAGGTACTTACCAATGGCCCCACAATCTGGACACTAAAGTGTTAATGCCTGGTCCACGTTTCGGGGAAGGAACAGGACCCTATACTCCACTGTACTGATCACTAATCCCTCCCCATGTTAGATCACTCAACAAATTCCAATAAATTCCTGAACTCTCAACTGCTGTTAGGAGCTATTTCTTCTGGGAATGACAGACGGTATCTTCGGACATACAGATGGGCATTAACCACAGCCAGCAAGAGCTTCATCCAAGAGAAATTTCTAGGGCGCCTACTCCGTGCACGGCACAGCTCATGAGCCGTCCAAGGGTGACAGGACCACAGTGGGTCTCCGTGCCCCACTCTGCGCTGTTCAGCACACGGTTCCCAGGGAGCAGGCATGTGGTAAACACAGGCACCTCGCATGGCTCACTTCTCACCCTGTTTTCTTCCTCCCACACCTCTTGGATAAGTTGGTATTGCCAACTTGGGAAACCAACTCGGATGGAAATAACAAAAAGCTGCTACCCCACTCCAAGATCTTCCTCCAACAGTAAAGATCCCATCAACAGGGGACATCGTGCCAGTTTTACCCACGGAGGCTCAGGCCCGAACAGTTGTGGGTGATAAGCCCACTGCAGCTGCCACTCATGATCGCAGCACTTTTGGAGCCAGAAGGGACTTTCAGAGGGATATTCAGGCAGGAGAGAAAATTGACTCCAACTTACAAGGAAAGTCTCATTTCACAATCTCATACTCACTTCAGGAAGCATTCCCTCTTTGCAAAGTGTAGCCATTTGCATTGTGTTTGCCCACACCACCCCTGCAAAAAGCCATCCAACTGGATGATTAGAGCTGGGCACAGGGAAGGATTTAGCAAATACTTGTTTCCTGATAATCAATTCACATAATCCTTGCCCATTCACCTATTAGAACATAACCTATGTATAATTTCTGTTTACTCAAGGAGTTTTGCTGGCTTGACGGGACCTAATCTCTTTAATAGCTATACTGGTTCTGTCCTGACTCCTCATCCCTGTAGCCACCAATGTCTTGCTGCAAACCCTGGCTCCCACTCTCCCCCAACTCCACACGCAAGCCTCACATGAGCCACGGAACAGCAATACCAACCTGTTAGACTCACATCAAAGTGCTGGGAAAGGGACAGAGAGGAGGATGAGTTTTTTACGGTTCTTAAAACTAATGTTTCATAATTGTTGGCCAATGAATTGTATCACGCTAGATTTTTAATTCTCTTGCTTGGTCCCCTTTCATAATCTCCCATTTCCAAGTGCACTCACAAAATATCTCCCTGACCTTGTATGTGACATCACCTCTCACCTGCCATACATGATGCAAAGCCACAGGGCTCCCTCTGAACACAGCCAAAACTCACCCACAGAGCTAAACACAGAAAAGACATGCACAAAGCTCAACTAAGTAATAAAAGAAAAATAAAAAGCAGTGGCAACTTCAGCTCCATCCTGTGTATTCAGGCAGGAAGGCAAGGCTTTCATGATTTTTTGAAAGACAACAGGTATCTAGATATCTATTAAAAACCTTCTAATTATTCAATTTGGCAACTAATTGAACATGTTTAAGCACTGTCTACACAGAGTAAAATGCTTTTGTGAACAGTCTCCAGCTTAAAGGCATGTGACATCCACTTTTTCTTCACAGGACAGCTCACCCAGATCCCAGAGGGCCCAATCCAGCCTGTGTCACCTCCCTCATCCTCCCCATTCCAAGACATTATAATGCCATTTTCCTAGGAATGCAGTCATCACAGATCAGTAAGGTTTTATTTTTTAATTTTTCTTTAAATTGAGAGGAGGTCTTCCTATGTTGCCCGGGCTGATCTTGAATAGTTGGACTCAAGTGATCCTCCCACCTCTGCCTCCCGAGTAGTTGGGATTACAGGCACATACCGATGAAGGCCAATAGATTTTAATAAAAAGATTTCAAACCAAGCAAATGCCATAACTTACGGGTATACAATTCAGACGGCCTGAACTTCCTTTTGTTCTTAATTAATGAATATTGCAGGATGTGGTGGTATAAGCCTGTAGTCTCAGCTACTCAGGAGGCTGAGATGGGAAGATGGCTTATGGCCAGGAGATTGAGACCCTCCTGCCCAGTGTAGCAAAACTCCATCTCAATACAATAGCATTATTATTATTTACAAGTATTGATCAATCTCCCTCTTTACAAGGATGCTTTTATTCTCTCAGACCCCAGTGGATTCTGTAGCGTAATGAATGGTGAGGGGACAGTGATTACTCACTGGCACACACTTCCCAACCAAAGTAGAGGTGACCTGAGACATCCCAGTCTTAAAAGCTGTGGGGAAAAGAAAAACAAAAGAAGACACTTTACAGCTCCTCCAAGTTAAGTTCCTCAGAGGCAAGGATGCTGCTCATCTGACCCAGATGCCAGCATGCTGGGCCGGATGGAAAAATGAAAAGAAGACGCCTCCAACTCTTTGACCTAGCCTTGCCTAGAAATGAAGTGGAAACTAGAGGGCATGGGTGCTTTTATTTTTAAATAGCAAAAATGCTGAGATCAAAGCAATTTGTAAGCTTTTGACTCAAACGCTTTGGAATTATAAGACCTGCCACTACATCTTGTTATACAGATAAGAATAAAGGCCAGGAAATAGACACAAGTCAGCTACCCTGACCATGCTTAAGAATACAAACATTAGCCCAGTGAAGGACCTTTCTTGGCAGTTTTATACTCATGCTAAATCCTGTCATCATAAAACTGAGTTATTTGTTTCCAAGTATTTCTTCCACGATATTTCACAAAAATTTATGGTTATATAACCTTTAACCTTGGGACTATAATGCATGTTCACTTTTTAAGGAAAACTCAATCTTCTCGCTGCATTTCTGTAAGAGAAAATTGGGTTTAGACTGTTCTTCAACTTTATAATATCCAATCCATTGAGTCTGGCTCCACCCATTTTATTGTTATCATGTCCTTGCAAGTAAAAAATAGGTGATGACTACTAGAAAACACCTAAAAATATACTCTGAAAAGTTCTATTCTTTCTTTTTTTTCTTGTTGGGGATTCATTGAGGGTACAAGAAAACAGGTTACACTGATTGCAATTTGTTAGGTTAAGTCCCTCTTACAATCGTGTCTTGCCCCCCAAAATTTCTATTCTTTCTAAATAGCAGATTCTGATTCCACAGTTTTGTGGTGGGACCTGTGTATTGGTATTTTTAACACACTCCCCTCCATAGGTGTTTCCAGTGTTCACCAACGTCTGGAGATCAAGGGAAAGACTCCCCAGACAAGGGGTCTGAAGGATGGTTTCTGAAGGGTGCCGAGTAAGTCACAAAGTCACACACCATGCCTCTTTTTAGTAACACTTTTATTGCAATATAATCCACATACCGTAAGATTCACTCTCTAAAAGCATTCAATGCAGTATTTTTTTAGTGTATTCACAGAGCTGTGTAATCTTCACCACTATCTAATTTTAGAGCATTTTCACTGCCTCAGAAAGAAACCATGTGCCCATTAGCAGTCACTCTGCCTTCACCCCTGCTCCTGGCCCCTGGCAACCACTAATCTGCTTTCTGCTTCCAGGGGTTTTCTTACCCCAAGCCTTTTATTCATATGTGGCTTTTTGTGTTTTAGCTTCTTTGACTTAGCATGACGTTTTCAAGGCTCATCCACGTTGTAGCATGTATCAATCAGCACTGCAAATTCCTTTCTATGACTGAATAATATTCCATTATACGGGTGCAGCACATTTAGTTTATCCATTCATCAGCTGATAGGCATTTGGGTTGTTTCTGGCCATTATGAATAAAGCTGCTCTGAACAGACTGGCAGGTGTCTGGGTAAACATGTGTTTTCAGTTCTCTTGGGTGTACACATAGGAGTGGAACGGCTGGATCATATTCCACACATTCCTTTCAGTTCCACTTCCGTATCTAAACCCCTTGCAGCTAATCAGTGACTCCACTTGCCAGCCAATGAGGAACATTCTCTCACTGTTTACCAATGAGCAATCCTTGCAAAGTACTTGAACTTCCTAGAATAGAGCAAACAATAAAATCTGTCTCGTTCATCTTTTCACTTTTATGGGTCTTCAACTTACTGGCAGTGTGGATGACTCTGCAACTCACCTGGCATTTACCTCAAACAAGAGATTATTAGTCCTAAAAACTGGTGAAAAATGAGGGGTGTGTTATGTGCTTAAGTGTTACCAAAATATAATGAATTCAAATGGATGCCTTGGAAGAGAAAACAAAACCCACACAGAAGCAGATGAATAGTGAGCTTCAAGGCCTTCCATTAAGAATCCATTAAAGAAAAAAAAAAGCCAAAATTAGGCTTTATATAAATTAGGCTGGCACACTCACTGGCATTCTCTCTCTCTCTCACACACATACTACCTAATATGATCAACCAAATGCACCAAAACAAACATCTTCAGTCTCACATTTGCTTAACCAGATGTACAAAAGAAAAGAGATGGGTGTTTTTGGATGTAGAACCTTCTCAGGGTAACTTTTATTAACAGGGAATTATCCGGCCTGTACTGTTCTATTTGGAGAGATAGAAAAGGATCCAATTGCTTGTAACAAAGAAAAACTCAAAGGATCCTTTGAGTGTTCCAATTGGAAAACTTACTCAGAAACTCACATTAGTTCTTGGGGGTAATAAAGTTAAATCCACTCATTTAAAGAAAAATGAAAACAAGAAATCAAGAAAATGACTATTTGGCAAATGAACCCAAAAGCTCAAATCCTGGTTTAGCCCTCTAAGCTTCACTCACAAACATAATAAAACATTATAGACAGATTCTTTGTCAAAAGAGCTTTAAAACCAGTTGCATATTCCTTTGTTCCTTTACACTCTCAATGCTTCACTTGACTAGCCTTAAAAAAAGAAAGAAAAAAGCTTAGTAACAATTCCCAGCTCTCCTAGATGTATGAATAGGTTTCCCTTAAAAATTATCGTTACTTCAGATGTTAACTCAGTGATTCTTATTTTAAATTAAGTGACCACCACCCATGTCTATCCCTCCAAATACTGAGGCAAAAAAGAAAAGTTCAGAAGCTTTGGGGACAATGATAGCTTGGCTTATGAGTGGAACTTATGAGCCAGTTCCTTTACCACATGGGGACACCATTTCCGTATGTGTAAAATGAATGGGGTCTAGTTTTTTTTTTTTTTTAATATGGAACACTTCACGAATTTGCGTGTCATCCTTGCGTAGGGGCCATGCTAATCTTCTCTGTATCGTTCCAGTTTTAGTATCTGTGCTGCTGAAGCAAGCACTGAACTGGAATTTTTTATTCTTTTCTTCAGCAGACTGGTCTGCAACACCTGGGCTCAAGAGAGCCCCTTGCATTAGCCTCGGGAGTAGCAGGCGACAGGCCTGCGGTGGGGCCCAGGCCTTAAGAGCTGGAATTTGAATCCACATACATGGGTTTTCCAACCCATATT
The DNA here is from genome assembly GCA_963574575.1 of Galagoides demidoff. Classification (NCBI taxonomy): domain Eukaryota; kingdom Metazoa; phylum Chordata; class Mammalia; order Primates; family Galagidae; genus Galagoides; species Galagoides demidoff. The sequence continues at coordinate 8,533 of CAUYQV010197225.1, read as the reverse complement.
TTTTTACCCCCAAGGAAAAATTTCCATTTTCTAAATTGGTTTATCTATTTATTTAGACTTTGCCTTGATTCAGAAAGAATTTAAGGCAGTTTGCAAAGATACAAAAAGCACAACTAAATAATAGAAGCAAGAAACCTTCAGATTGCAGTTTTCCATATTCACCACTAGAGGACAGTATAACACCGAGAGCACCCAGACTGGCGGCAACTGTGAATTGTTACCTACCACCTTCAGATACCAGATTTTTAGAAATTATAGACAAAGCAAGGTTAGATTTAGTGTTAATTTCAAAAAGGAATTTTAAAGGGAATTCATGAATTACAAATATCCATATCTTTGGTAGGTGTGACATTACTCATCAGGGTAATAATTCAACTTTTCCCAGCAAATAAATATTCTATAAAATTCATTGATAAAACAAAGGATAGTATTGCTTAATTATTAAACTTCAGTATTGCAGTGGGGCTCTATTAAGTTCTCCTGTTTAAGTACCATTATTTATTTCACTACTAAGGGAAAGCACAAGGCATTTTGAATATATTTATAGTTTTTACTTTTATCTCAATAAAGATCGAGTAAATTAAAGTGGTAGAATTTTTTCTTTATATATGCAAATAAGTGCTTCCAAAGGCATTGTACTTATTTAAAAAGTACAATGCCCTTCTTTTTTCCTACCTTGTGTGTTAGCCCAGTGTCTTCCCTCAGCTGGGATGAGGCTGAGCTAATCCTGACCCGTCTGCTGGGAATGCGGAATGATGGGAGCCAGTATGCCAGGGCTCATCCTCTGGGTGGGACAGCACTTCTGTCCCATGTGGCTTCAGCCTTTGCTATGTGCTGGTTAACCCTTCAGTTCACCCCTCTCACTTCAGCAGTGTTCAGCCTTGCCCTGAGCAGCTGGTAGTGGGGGGCCTGAGCTATACTGCTTACACCAAACCTCCCTCCATGGAGACCAGACCATCCTTTAGTCACTGGTGATTATAACTAGCTGTAATAGTTAAATTCATTGAACACTTAATGTGTGCTAGCTACTGGCTAGCCTCTTCCCTAACATTAGTTTGTTAAATCCTCGTAATAACCCTATGAGACAGATGCCATCATACTCCCTGTCTACAGAGGAGGAAACTGAGGGACAGAGAGTTGGTACTTTACCTAAGGACACACCACTAGTAGCCTGCTAAACCAGGACTCAAGCCTGGGCATTTTGGCCCCACAGTTTGAACTCTTACCTGATAAGCCAGCCCCCATCAATAGACACCCTGGACCCCCAACCGTCTGATGACAAAAGCAGCATCAGCATCTGGACTCCAAGGCACCACTCTAGCATAGCTGTGCCTTGGTACTTGCTGTTCCCATTATGTGGGGATTCCCACTTATCTTTCAAGACATAGCTGAAAAAGCATTTTCCGTAGAACTCTTTCCTAAACATACCACCCACCCCCACCCAGCAGCAGATATGACCATGTCCCCCTTAGTTTCCAGAACGGTGGGCTTCTCTCTGGATTCACAGCAATTACAGATGCTTCCTAGTCTATTTCTCTCCAGTCCATTAGGCTCTTCTTACATCCAAACAATCATAGCCAACAGTTAGTGAGAACTTAATCACAACCACTCAAAAGAGATATATGATTGGCTTGGTGCCTGTGGCTCAAGTGGCTAAGGCGCCAGCCAGCCACATACACCTAAGGTGGCGGGTTCGAATCCAGCCTGGGCCTGCCAAACAACAATGAAGGGTGCAACTGAAAAAAAAAAATAGCCAGGCGTTGTAATGAGTGCCTGTGGTCCCAGCTACTTGGGAGGTGGAGGCAGGAGACTCACTTGAGCCCAGGAGTTGGAGGTTGCTGTGAGCTGTGATGTCATGGCACTCTACCCAGGGGGACAACTTGAGGCTCTGTTTCAAAAAAAAAAAAAAGAGAGATATGGTTACCCCCCTTTTGTAGACAAAGCAAATGGGGATTACAGAACTCAAGTAGCTTATCTAAGGTCAGTTGCTACTAAGCGGAAGATCTGAGATTGAACCTGGGATTGTCTGACTTTCGAGCCTCTGCATGGAACTTAGAATAAGCACTCTCTGTTGGCACCTGGGTTAGAAAACAGATTCCATGTAAATTTATTTAGTTAAAAACACACCTATTATTTAATAGCAGACTTACCCAAAAGTATAAAAAAAATGCAAGTTAATTGTTCAAATTCATCCAGCTAGAAGGTTTCAGAGCTGGGTTTTTTACATTTATTTATTTTTTGTAGAGATAGAGTCTCACTTTATTGCCCTCAGTAGAGTGCTGTGGTGTCACACAGCTCACAGCAACCTCCAACTCCTGGGCTTAGGTGATTCTCTTGCTTCAGCCTCCCAAGTAGCTGGGACTACAGGTGCCGGTCACAATGTCCGGGTATTTTTTGTTACAGTTTGGCCAGGGCTGGGTTTGAACCCGCCACACTCGGTATATGGTGCTGGCGCCCTACTCACTGAGCCACAGGTGCCACCTGGAGCTGGGTTTTTAAAATCAGGACTGCCAGAAGGCCAGGGACATTGCTCTCAGTATTTGTGGTCCATGTTTGAAGTGAGCATATGATCAGGCTACGTGATGTCAAGATTGGTCACAAGTGAGATGTGACCTTCAAGTAATTCGGGTGATTTTCTTGCAGGGGTTGTAATCTGTCTCTGGAGGCATTTCCTGAAGACTGGTTCTGAAAATATTTTGAGCAATGGCCACATTGGTTGCATGACCCAGGAATGATACTCATTTTAAATACAGACTTTCTGGTAAGAGGGTCAATAAATTAGCCAAAGGACTTTAAAATCATTAGTATATTTTGTGACTGATACTGCCTTGACAGATACAGAGATCCAAGGTTTAGAGTTTTTTTGGTTGTTTTTTAGAGACAGAGTCTCACTTTAGAGTGCTGTAGCATCTCAGCTCACAGCAATCTCCAACTCCTGGGCTTAGGTGATTCTCTTGCCTCAGCCTCCCAAGTAGGTGGGACTACAGGCACTCACCATAATGCCGGGCTTAGAGTTTTTTTTAATTAAAATTTTTTCTTCCATTAAAAAAAAATCCAGTCTCAGGCTGAGGCGTGGTAACTCACGCCTATAGTCCTAGCACTCTGGGAGGCCAAGGTGGTGGGATCACTTGAGCTCAGGAGTTTGAGACCAGCCTGAGCGAGAGTGAGAACCCATCTGTACTAAAAAATTAAAAACTGAGGCAAGAGGATCTCTTGAGCCCAAGAGTTTGAGGTTGCTGTGAGCTATGATGCCATAGCACTCTGCCAAGGGCAACAAAGTGAGACTCTGTCTCAAACTTCACCCCCCAAACCTCCGGATCTCAGTAAAATAAAGTTAGCTTTAATAGATGACAGAGTGAAATTTGAATGAAGATAAAAATATTCTTGACTAGTTCAAAAGTAGGCAAGTTTTGACAAAAGTTCCTGAGGTATTGCATCATAAATGCCTCGGGTTTCCTATATTCTTTAAGATGTACCTGGGACTTTTATACCTACCTGTTATTTTCTACTCCAATTAAAATCTTATGAGCAAACTCTTCCTTTAATGGCACATGCCTGCGGCCAGGAGTCACTGACTGAGTGAATCCCTGACCCTGGCGATAATCCCTTTGAAGTGAATAAGAACATCTTGTTGAATTCTACTGATCTTAGAACATTTAACCTGCTATATTCTGTGTTGAGCATTAGATTCATAGTTTGTAGGGTAAGCTTTGTTGGGTAAGAATCCTAACTTCTGCTTTTTCGACCTGATTTCTAGAGCTTTAGAAATGCATGTTCAAATGTGCATTCTATTATAGTTGGTTATCTCTATTTCCTCTGTCCTGAAGTCACATAGAGAAATTGGGGGGAATAGAAAGAACATAAGCATGGGAGATGAGAGAGGTTGTCCCTGCAGTGACCCTCACGTCCAGTGTCAGATTAGCAAAGTCTTTCACATCTTTTTTTTAAAAAATTGATTAATTAATTTTTATTTATTTATTTATTTATTTATTTATTTATTTATTTATTTTGAAACAGAGTCTCACTGTGTCACCCTCAGTAGAGTGCTGTGGCATCAGCCTAGTTCACAGTAACCTCAAACTCCTAGGCCTAAGTGATCCTCCTGCCTCAGCCTCCCAAGTAGCTGGGATTGCAGGTGCCCGTCACAATGCCCAGCTATGTTTTTGTTTTAGTTGCCATTGTGGTTTAGCTGGCCTGGGCTGGGTTCAAACCCGCCAGCCCCAGTGTAGGTGGCCAGCGCCCTGGCCACTGAGCTACAGGCGCAAAGCCTGTACACAAGTTTTAAGAAAGCAAAAAAACTGTATTAAACTGTAATACTCAGTATATACCGATAATAAAAGATGAACACAAATCACACTGAGCACTCCTTGTGACTGCAGAAGTCAAACATGACTCGAGTATTACAAATTTAATGTAGTTTTTCCCTTTCATAAAATGTGTACACATTTTTTGGCACCGTCTGTAAGTATTTTAAAGATAAGAAATTACCTTTGTTTTGAATGCATAGCATTTATTCAGAAGTTTTCTGCTCTTTGTAGAGATTCATAGCATCCTTTTCAAAAATACTTAATAGTAAGATGCATGAGGTTTTCTCTTTGACCTTGAGGAATGTAAGGATGCTGCATTTAAATAAAAATGTTAAGATGTTTTCTGAAAATGTGAAATGGAAATTTATTCATATAATTGTGATAATTCCACCTTTAGGACCCAAGCTTAATATACCTAGAATGAGATGAAGATTTCTGGACAGACATGTCCTCTTCAAACAAACAAAGAATAAAATATATGCACATTTATGTTACTATTATAGAAGTTGTACCTGCTCCTAAGAGGAGTTCCATTGTACACAGAACGATTTAGAAGGTATCTGGAATAATATACATCCATTTGGGATAGGCAGAGAAGTTTGTATTCAGAGAAGTTTCACTAAGATGGTAAGGGAATCTGGACGTCATATTTTATAGGGAGGAGTTAATATAATTACTTGTGTTTAATTCGAAAGAGGAGATTGATGGGGAACATGGCAGTTTTCTCTCCCTGTAGAGGGGGACTGATCTTGTCAGTTACTCCAGATGGAAGTTCTAGACTCGTGGGTGGAAATTAAAGGGGAACAGAGGGGGGTTCAGAGTCACAAAGAGCTTGGAACACTGAGAGCTGTTCAGCCTAGGAGGTGGGCACATTACACAGTTGTGGGCTCCCTGTGGCAGCCGTGTGGAGGTCCTTTACTGACCAAACACTGTACATACCCACCCAGTGGAGGAGATGGGCAGAATCATTGGGAGTTTGACCATGGACCAAACTAGGGGGGCTTTGGCTGCAGCCTCACAGCTCTGTGACCCGCTTTTGACATTGAGTTTCATTTAGAATATTCAATTACAATTGATTAACATGAGTTTATTTATAGTAATAATAACAAAGACAACGCACAACAGTTTATCATTGAAGATCACAAATGTGCTTACATTCAACGTAAGATAAACTTAGACTATTTTTACCTAGCTATATCAAAGAACAAGGGGGAATATTCTGATTCAACTGTGTGGAATTTTCAGGGAGCTATCACTGAGTTTTTTATTCCATTTAATCCGTAGCCTTCTGTGTTGCTGCATTTCAATAAGTGACTTCAAGCGAGTGACATTACCCTTTCTAAAGACAACCTCCTTTTCTAAGGTTTTTTATTTATTTATTTTTTATTTCATCAGATGCCTTAATTAAAGTGAAAGGGAAGTCAAATTAGCCCATTTTCCTCTAAGCTATAATCTATTTATAAGTACATATGTGAACAAAATAAAAATGAGAAGACAATGTCAGGATCTGCTTCCTACACCACTTGTCAGGGCCCGGGACTGGCCAGGTCTCGTCCCGGCTTAGGTAGGTTCAGGACGCGGACCACTAAGCTACCTTGCTCAGGAACAGTTTCTCTTAGGTGCTTGAGTGCTATCTACTTTAGCCGGAGAGAGAGAGAGTGTGTGTGTCTTAGAGAGAGTAAAGCAGTCTTAGGACAGATAGATCTTAGTCTTTAGCAGAGCTTGGTAATCTTCAGCAGAGAGACGCCGTGCTGGCGTTCTGCAGGCAGAGGAGGAGACAGAGTCAGAGTAAGTGGATCCGTGATAGAATGCACATGCTTTTTGTCTGCCTGCTCCTCCAGCCTAATATAAGGCTGAGCTCGTGCCGCTCAACACCACACGTGTAGAGACTACCAATTTACTAATGCTCTCATTTTGCGAGCTCACTCATGCTTGTTAGAACCAAATCTCTCTCCATGCCCTTTCCACCCAGGTGTCCCATTACAGGTATTTCCTATAACTCTCACTCCTAGCCATAGGCTATACGGGTTGCTCTAAGGCAATATATAATAGTTTTAAGTTTATTAACAGCATTTGTATTGCTAATATATAAAATGATGTGATAGCCCTAAGCTGTGTATTTTAGCCATCTGTACTTGACATTTTTCTGTATTTTTTGCAGTAGCAAAATTAGATCAGTCACTCCTCAAATTGTTGGACATTTACAACTGTTTGTTGTACCATTTGCTAATCTTTTGTGATGAGTAAATATTTTATTTTCATTGATTGATTTATTTAAAACATTTTAATTTAAAATTTTAGTTTTATAAAAAAAATGTATGCTTGGTTCACGAGCACGTGTAAAAATGTGAACAGGGCAAACTGACCTATAAGTAAAAAGTCCAGTCCCTCCTGTTCCCCAGGTTCCATCTTTTCAGTTGACAGTGGTCATCAGGCTCCCACGTGTCTTTCCAGAGCTGGTCTAGGCAACTCTGTGCATGGATGTATGTGTGTCTTTGTTTTTTAGTTTTATGTGGTAATTCATTGTAAGGATATAGGGCTCCCATATCAAATGTGTAATTTTTTTTTTTTTTTTTTAGACAGAGTCTCACTTTGTAGAGTGCCATGGCATGATAGCTCACAGCAACCTCTAATTCTTGGGCTCAAGCAATTTTCTTGCCTCAGCCTCCCGAGTAGCTGGGACTATAGGCCCTGCCACAACGTCTGGCTAGTTTTAGAGACCCGGTCTCGCTCTTGCTCAGGCTGGTCTCCAACCTGCGAGCTCAGGCAATCAACGCACCTCTGCCTCCCAGAGTGCTAGGATTACAGGCGTGGGCCAGGGCTCCCGGCCTAGAGTGTGTAATTTGTTCCAGTTTGCTGCCCTGGGGCTGCGTCCACTTTGAGGAAAAGGCACTTCGGGAGTATGGGGGGCGGAGCTGAGAACCCAGCTTTATAAACTAGCGCCCTGTGTGGCTGCATGGTAATGACTCTAACTAGCTATCTGTTAATGGATGTGTGGATTATTTCCTGCAGAACCTACAACCATGTGCAAATAAATGCCTGCATGCACCGGTGTAGCTTAGATTCACGGAAGTGCAATTGCGGATAGAAAGTTCACGTGCAACCATACACAGTCACATACTGACGACTCTGCCTCCAGCATCAGCTGATGATTGATGTCAAGAGCTGCCGCTTTGGAGGTGTTCCATCCAAGGGGACTCTTCAGGTAGCATTTAAGGGGCTACACAATATTGTCCTACTCTGGTGCAGCTGGCCTGGTGTCACCGGGCTCCGGCAATGATTTAACTCTTTGGTTTTTATTTTTTCATATGGAAACTGGAAAAAATAATAGCACTCACTTCACAGGGTTGTTGTGAATTTATATATGCAAAGCTCTTAATTTTTTTTTTTTTTTTTTTTTTAGAGACAGAGTTTCACTTTGTTACCCTCGGTAGAGTGTTGTGGCGTCACAGCTCACAGCAACCTCCAGCTCTTGGGTTTAGGCAATTCTCTTGCCTCAGTCTTCGGAGTAACTGGGACTACAAGCGCCCGCCACAAAGCCCGGCTATATTTTGTTACAGTTTGTCCGGGGCCGGGTTCAAACCCACTACCCTGGGTATGTGGAGCTGGCGCCCTACTCACTGAGCCACAGCCTCGTCCATATGCAAAGTTCTTAAAACAATACCTTGACAAATGCTTAGTAAGTGTTAGCCGCCCTCTCCTCTCTATCCTCCTCCTTCCCTTCCTCCATCTATCTCCACCTCCTCCTCACATTACTGGACTTCTGGGCAGACTCTGAGAAGCTCAGTGAGACCCAAGAAACGTTTGCATTTTAGACCCTTTTGATTTAGGTATCATCCCAGATTCGAGGGTTTCAGATAGGATCCACATCAGTGCAGAGTTCTCACTCCACATCCCTGTAAACTTGCTGCTGCTTCATGCTAAAACTCTCGGGCTCATAATGACTCCTTTCTCCGGGGCAGACTTTTTCTGTGCCTCTTATCAAGACTGCGGCAGCATGGAGAGTCATGGGTGTCATGTGTGTGCTCAGTGCCGGGGCAAGGGGCAGTTGCTCCATCTCTGGACGACATCCTCTTGCAGGGGCTTTGCCAGGGTCCTGCCCCTGACAAGCAAGCAGTGGGAAGAAGGGCCAGGTGTCCCCACTAAGTAACGGGCCTGGCCCCAGACCTGGTTTTCTTTGCTCTGAAAGGGTTTTGGCAGCAGGTTGGCTCCCAGAGTTATATGAC
>CAUYQV010197223.1:0-96177 GCA_963574575.1 Galagoides demidoff | reverse complement strand
TCTAAATGTAGACTATAAATGTCTTAACACAATAACTAAGAAAAAGACATGAAGGCTATGTTAACCAGTTGGATGAAAGTATTTCAAATTGTATACAGAAGCAGTACACTCTACCCCATGATAGGATTAATGTACACTGCTATAATTTAATTAAAAAAATAAAGACGATTGTATTATTAATATAAGTGGGAAATCAGAACCACTTTCTATAAATAGGATAGCCTCTGTAAGATTAAATACAATAAAAATAAAACACTATTCCAGGAAAAATGATAAAGGACATTGAAAGGTACAAAATAGATTACTGAGTGTCTTGTCTATTGGACCCTTCTGGATTATATGTCCTTCTCATAGTCCTCAAGCTATTTATAACACTATAAATTATAAAAAATTATGTATGAAAAACTTACGTAATATACACAATTCATGTCAGTAGGTGACAAGTGGATTTTATCTGATGGAATGGAATTGCTTGTTATTTTGTTAATATCAACCAGTTTTGCATCTATCTGTAAATTCATCTCAGTATTCTTTTTCTGCCTCTTTACGTGTTACTTAAACTCTCCTTTGAACTGGTTGTAACACCCTACGGGTTCCCTCATTAGTTAATAGTTAATTTAAAAACTTTGACACTTGTTCACTTTATATTTGTATGAAAGTCATAATTTTATCTTTTAAAAATCATCCCTTGACAAACATAATTTCCAACTGATATCTTCCAACAGTTCTAAGCCTGAGGACAGGTCTCTAGTTGATACAAATGGAAATGAACAAATTTTACATAGGTGTTTATTCATTTGGCAAATATTTTTTGAACATCTGCCATGAGCCAAACATTGTTCATTTTAAGAATCGGGAATTATTCAGTCGGGAACACAATGTCAAAAATCTCTGCCCTTAATGAGCTTACATTCTAGTAGGTGTAGACAGTTACTAAACAAAATAAAATATAAACCTATGTATTAGGTGGTGATAGATGCTATTGAGAAAAATAAGTCAAGAAATGGGTTATAAAGAACTTAAAATTTTGTGTGGCTAGCGGCAGGGAGGGCATCCCCAGGAAGACGATATGTGAATAAAGACTTGAAAGAAGTAGGTGTGTGAGCCACAAAGTGCCCTGGGAAGAGCATTCCAGGCAGAGAGAATGGGAAGTGCAAAGGGTTAGGAATGTGCTTGGGGGGTTCAAGGATCAGCAGGGCGGCTGATGTAGCTTCAGTAGAGTACATGAAGGAAAGACGTGAACTGAACTCAGAGATGGAACTAAAGTGGAGCTGTTACAAGGCAGTGTAAGTCATTGAAAGCAACTGAGCTGTTATTCCAAGTGAAATGAGGAGTACGTATTAGGGTTCACAAGAGAAACAGAACTAATAAGATATATAGATGCAAAAAATGCACGCACATTTTAAGAAAGGAAAAAACATTAAGATTGTAATAGTCAATATACACCAGTAGCGTCTGTTATCTTGTATAGTATGTCATGCATCTCTTGCACTTGCAGAAGTCAAACGTGATTTGGGCATTACAATTTTAATGCAGTTTTTTTCATTTTTTAAAATGTGTATATGTTTTTGGCACCCCCTGTGTGTGTACATACATGCACACAGATATACACATGTAATCACACACACATATATTTATATATATGTATAAAATAAGAATTGGCAGCCATAGTTATGGAGGTCAAGAAGTTCTGTAATCTTTCCCCAACTGGGAAACCAGAAGAGGTAGCAGTGTAATCACCATGAGTCTGAAGGCCTGAGAACCAGGTTAGATGGTGTAACTCTCGGTCAAGTTTGGGAGGCCTGGGAATCGGGGGGCAGGGCAGCTGCTGGTCCTGGAATCTGAAGGTTCAAGACTTAGAAGTGTCCAAGAGCAGGAGAAGATGGATGTCCCAGCTGTAGAGAAGAGCACATTTTACCCTTCCTCCTCCTTTTTGTTCTGTTTCAACAAATTGGAAGATCCCCCCTCCTGCCCCCCCCCATATTGGTGAGGGTGATCTTTACTCAGTTCACCAACTGAGATGATGGTCTTTTCCAGAAACAACCTAACAGACACACACAGAAATAGTATTTTGCCAGCTATTGGGAGGCCTGCCTTCCTTCCTTCCTTCCTTCCTTCCTTCCTTCCTTCGTTCCTTCCTTCCTTCCTTCCTTCCTTTCTTTCTTTCTTTCTCTCTCTCTCTCTCTCTCTCTCTCTCTCTCTCTCTCTCTCTCTCTCTCTCTCTCTTTCTTTCTTTTTCTTTCTTTCTATCTCTCCCTCCCTCCCTTCCTCCCTCCCTCCCTCTTTCTTTCTTTCTGTAGTTTTTTGGCTGGAGCTGGATACAAACCTGCCACCTGCAGCATATGGGGCTGGTGCCCCACTCCTTTGAGCCACAGGTGCCGCCCTGGAAGGCATTTCTTACCTCAGTCAAGTTGACACCAAATATTAATCATCACAGAGCACCACATTGAGACTTCCATCTTGATGACGTTAGAAGTATTAAGAGAAAAATTTTAAGAGAATAATATTTTTTACTAAGTGATTAGATAGTATTTAGCTCTGTTGGAGAACCCACCAAAGTCTCCTGGAGTATATATACTGGCCATCAGTCACTCTGGGAAACACAAATTCAGAGGAATCAGTCCAAGCATTTCAGCGTGACCTCCATTGCTCTTCAGCGTCAATGTTTTTAAATTATCAAAACATCTCACATTGTATACAGATACACTCCAGCCACACCAGACAGCTCATCACCACACTCTTCCATTCAGCTCAAATGTCACCTCTACTGGGAATATTTCTTTGATTTCGCCAGGTTCTTTCCTCTTTATTCTCAAAGTGCTTACTCTATACCTATGTTCATCAGAGTAGGTGTGTAACACACTCCCTGAGTCTTAAAGTTCTAGAACAACAAAGCTGTATTTCTTTTCTTTCTTCCTTTTTTTTTTTTGAGACAGAGTATTACTTTGTCACCATTGGTATGGTGCTGTGGATTCATAGCTCACAGCGACCTCAAACTCTTGGGGTCAAGAGATTTTCTTGTCTTAGCCTCCCAAGTACCTGGGACTATAGGAGCCCACCACAATGCTTGGCTATTTTTAGAGATGGGGTCTCTTGCTCAGACTGGTCTTGAACTCCTGAGTTCAGGCAATCCACCCACAATGACCTCCCACAATGCTAGGATTACAGGCATGAGACACCGTGCCCAGCCTAAAGATGTATTTCTTATTGGTGCAGAGGTTGCATGGGCTTAGGGGACTCTCCTGGGTACTGGCCACCACAGGTTGGCTCAGTGTTGTAACTTAATTTGTACTCAGACTTCCATAATCACCAAGATATCAGAAGGAGATGCTGCAGAGTCTCAACTGCCATTAAGTGTTTTTGCCTCTATAATTTTCTGTAATATTAATTGGCAAAAGTAACTTGTCCCTGCCTGGAAGAGGAAATTGGGCACATCAGTAGATGGCATTCATGTTACCCTCTTTAGGAGTGTTTGTTTTGCTTGCTGTAGTGACTTGTTTATGTCTCTCTCCCCACCCATGTTACACAATGAATGTCCCCAAAACAGGTGCTACAACTCATCATCTTTATCTATCTTGGCTGAGCACAGTACTGTGCCTGGCATGTATAGGTGCTGAACAAGTGTTTATTGAATGAATAAACACTTACCATGGTAAGCACAAAGATATGGCTCAGAGAAGCTGTGTGTTCCGTTTTTCTGCATTTTACTTTCTTTCTGGTTTGAAGCAGTCCCAAATTTTGAAGTTTCCATTTGCTATCTCTTAAGTATCAGGATGATCAGCTGCATTCTTCTCAACTTGGCTGGGTCAAATCATGTGGTTTGAGATTTTTTCAAAATTACAAAAGAGGACCATTAGTTCCGCACTAGTTTTGGAATATTTACAACAGTGTAATTTGTTCAGACGCATTCTCCGGGGAGCTCCATGGACTTACAGGCATTACGTAATGCAGTCAGGACTAGGAGTGGGAATGGAGGCGTAATGACCTCCACCGTCTGGCATGAGGGCTCAGTAAGCGTCAGTGCTCTGCACAGCACACACGGAAGTCAACAGGCCTTGATTTTCTGACTTCAGTTCACACCTCTTCCATGCCCTCTGGTTCTGTCTTAATTTTTCAAAGTGTATGAAAGTGAATATTTTCACTGGCTTCTTTTAAGGTGAATATTTTTTCCCAGTTTCTTTTTGATATTTCAAACAATTTGGGTCCAAAAATATTATTATCGTAACAAATCCACTAAAATAGCAAATACTATTGCTCTGAAGCCAAGGTTAGTCCTCATTTGGGGCTGGAAAAACTCAGAACATGAAATTAAATGACCCTGCAGACCCCATCTGATTCTAAGATTTCATGATTCCAGGCTTGAGAACATCCCCACGTGAAATCTATCCTGGATGGAACAAATATATCCGATCTGCTTTCTGCTGGTTGTCTCAGAATGTTTGCCCGGGGCACTAAATGGGCTTGGGTAGTTAGTCCTCTTTTGGGAAAAGGAGTTCAGAGGTTAAGAAAGAAAACCGCTGTAAAAAGTGATAAGTCATCTGGCTTATTAGATGTCTTTTTCCTTCCTCTTAACCTGTTGACTCATTCATTTGTTTCTTCATTCATTCATCAACAATTACTGAGTAAATGGACACTGGGCCGACTGCAAGAAGTGGACAAACACCTGGTCTTTCCATCCTATGGGCCTATGGATAAGTATATGGGTAATCCAAGGTGGTAAGAGCCCCAAGGAAAGGCACCCTGGGGTGGTCATGGAAGAGATCAAGGAAGGCTTCCTATAAGGGGCGATGTTTTAAATTCAGTGTTCAGGTGGAAAATGTTTATCTGGGAGAACGAGAGCATAAACAAAGGGGAATACGGCAGCACTGAGCGGCAACACGCAGGCCCTCTAATCCAACACCTAGGATTAGTCATGAATCTAAACTGAGACAGATGCGCTTGGCAAGGTGCTATTTTCCCCAGTCTTACCCAGATGCCTGGGGACAGGTACAGAGCAGGTGGGAAAGGGTCTTTCCAGGGGCAGGTTGTGTCATGTGAGGAACAAGGTGAGGAAGAGAAAGAGACGACGAGGGGGAACATGTAAGGGATCATTATATTTTTGGATAGTGACATCTCTACTGGGGAGAGGGCGAAGGGAAGAGAAAGTGCAGCTGAAGGACTCTTAGGAGTCTGGGAATTAGACCCAAGGGGGTAAAGTGGAAAGATAAGGGAAACAAGATTGCAGAGTGTGGTGCTTGGAAGTGAGATTATGAAGGGTTCTAGGCGGAGGCAAGGATGAGCTTCTGGGAGTAGTGCTGAAGAGGCTGCAGGACAGGGCCTTTGCAGGAGAGAAACTCGAGGGACCGATAGAATTGAGCATATTGGATGCATCGTCCACTCTCCATGGGTGTTAAGGTCATTGGTGCTTACCAGAAAAGTGGTGTTAGTTTCCTGTCACTGCTGTAACAAATGATCACAAACTTAGCTGTTGAAACAACATGATGGTATCATTTTTTTTCTCTGTAGGTCACAGAACCAGCATGGGGGGGCAGTGGGTGGGGTCTCAGGAGAGCCTTGTTTCTTTCTGAAGGCCCTGAGGGTGCTCCAGGGGAAAATCAGCTTCCTTACTCTTTCCAGCATTTCTGGACGTCCCACCCTGAGACACCAGCTGGTCAGGTCCTCACTTTGTAACACTGACCTCTCTGCCTCTCTCCTCCACTTCTGTGATTACAGAGAGCCCATTGGGATGATCCAGGACATTGTCCCTGTTTTAAAACCAGTCCATTGGCAACCTCAATTCCGTCTGCAATCTTAGTTTCCCTTTTCTGCGTGTATTAGTTTGCGAGGGGTACCATCACAAAACGCAGCAGACTGAGCACCTTAAACAACTAAAATTGATTTTCTCACAGTTTTGGAGGTTGGAAGTTCAAGATCAAGTTGTCAGATTTTATCTCTTCTGAGGCATCTGTCCTTGGCTTGTAGGTGGCTGCCTTCTCGCTGGATCCTCACAAGGCTTTTTCTCTGCACGTGCGCTCCCCAGCGTCCCTGTTGTATACAAATTTCCTCTTCTTTTACGGACTCCAGTCAGATCAGATTATTGGTTTCACTTTCACTTAATCACTTCTTTAAATATCTGAATATAGTCCCATTCCAGGGTACTGGGGGTTAGGACCTCAACTTCTGAGTTTGGGGGCTTCTAATTCAGCCCATAACACCATGTAACATAGCCAGAGACTCCCCCAGGACATGAACATTTTTGAGAGCCATTTCTTTATTACGTGAGTAGCATTGAAGGGTTGTAACAATCATCCCAAGGCTAAAATCTCCCAAGGAGTTAGACGGGCACAGCTCAAGTGTCTGTGATTGCAACAGGGAGCTCCAGACTGATGCCCTTTAGAACTACAGTGGGCTTGGGAGCAGAGGCGGAAGGAGGTGAGTGGATCCAGCCCCTGGAGTGACAACCAAACCTGTGGGACAAAGGGCCACTGCTGGATGGCACTGAGAATCAGAGTGCTTAGGGCAGAGTCAGGCGTAGTTAGGGCAAGATGACTAGGACTCGCAGGGAGTTTAGGTTTCAGTGTCAGATCTGAGAGCAGAGGCACAGGGGAACGGCTTGGTAGACAGGAAGAAGGTGAGATTGGGTCAGCACAGGTACAGGCAGAGCTGTAAAGGGGACAGACTTGGCCTTGGCTGGGAGGCTCGGGTTTCTCACGGTGACCAAGGTAAGCAGAGATGTGAGGCACCTTAATTACCTCCCCAAACCCTCCCAGACCCTGCTCCTTCCAGAAGCTTTTCCCAAGCTTGTGCTAATAGCATTCTCACTGAAGACATCATTTGCTTTCTTGACCGGAGACACCATTTGGCTTTCTATTTGCTGCTTCTTTGCCTATGCAATTTGATAATTGTATGGTTTGTTTATACATTAGATCAGAGCTTCTCTAGGACAGGGGCCATCCATACTGATAGCTCCAGCAGTGCCAAGGACAGTCCTGGACTTGCAGTTCAGATGTTAAATAAATAATTGATTTGGTTCTCTTTGTATTTTTTTTTAAAGAAAAGATAACAGGGAGGACACCATTGCCACCTCCAACTCCTCCATTTTCTTCCTTACAATTACCAAACATCCAATGACTTGAGAGTTTTTGCTTAAAGTGTAGTAGAGTGGTCTCATTTACTTAGAGAGCCAAGATGCTGGCCGACATTTACTGAGCACTTTGAGTAGCTACTTTGCCCTGAGCATCATCTCACTGAATTTAATCCTCCCCGCCACCTGATGATGGAGATACTTTCCTTCTCATTTTACAGATGAGGAAACTAAGGTCTGGACAGGTTGAGCAGCTTTTCCGGAGGCCTGGCGGCCGACGGATGGTGGGACCCAGGGCTCAGACTCAGCTCTGCATGAACCAAAGTCCATTCCTTCTGCCTCTCAATGGGCAGCCTTTCGTTTGCCGGCCTTCCTTTCTTTTCTCGAGTGAAACAGCAAAGGATAGTGCTGATCAAAGTGTTATTTGCACAAGATGATCGTTTTTAGACTCTGTTGTGAAGCCTTAGTTTTATTGTGCAAGATTTGAACGTCCAGAGTCCAGGTTCTTACTCTGACTCCAGTAGGAGTTTGTGGGCAAGGGGCTTCTGGATGTGGAAATGTTTAGTTTCTCTGCACAGAATTGTGAGGACCTCCAGCATTCTTTGTTATTTTCTCTTTCCTGTGAGCTGTGAAGATGCCAAGGAGGCTGAGAGATGCTTCTACCTGGGACATTGAACTTCATGCAGGTGTCTGCTTCAGCCGTCTCTCCACTAGGATGAAGAACATGTTGCGTTTTCTAAGCGCTTCCTTTAAAATTATAATTTAGTCAACCTATACTTTTTAAAGCAAAATATTTGTCAGCTTATTCTTATGTTGGTAGTGGAGGGATTAACTTGGGAGTAGACATTCTGTCAAGGTCCGGAGCAATTTCTGCCTCTGTTGTTTTTCTCCACATTTTCTATCTCTCTGTGTATGTTTCTGTGTGTGTGGGTCCAAAGAAGTTTCAACTTAATTATACCGGCTGTGTTTGACCGAGAGCTATAGGGTGGAGGAATGTTCCAAACCATTCCAGGACATGGCCCCGTCCTCCCTGACACTCAGGATATCAAGTCACATGTGCACAGGCAGATCCACTCTAAACAGGAGAGACAGGGCTCTCGGAACAAATCACCGGAGAAGGAAATTCCACGATAGCTTTTCTGGGAATGACCTTCATTGTCTCACAGCCCTGTAGCTGCAATTAGTTTTCTTAGCTAACTAAAATCCCAGCTTTGGAAAAAGTGAGTCTTCAGATGTTGTTTTTCCTTTGGTGTGGCCTGGGTTGCTCTCTCTAATATTCATCTTCTTGCAGAATGCATCTCCTGGGAGCAACAACCCAAACATTATCACCAGAGTCCATCTGTGTACACACACGCAGATGAATGAGCCGCTGCAGCCTCTCTGGGAGCCTGTTTATGGCTGGGCCCATGGTTGCAATTAAGCATTGCAGCAACCTCCTTAGGACTGCTGGTGCAACCGGCATGTGTGGATCTGATTTTGATTGGCATCACCAGGTGGCCATGTGAGAACTATTGGGCTCTGGTTCTTCTTTAGCAAGCGGTTGCAGGCTCTAGTGATGGTTCTCTAGCACTGGTGTGTTGTAAAGAATATAGCACCTCAGCCTCTTTGAAATTGGATAGGACCTGGGCCTTTGTACTTTTATCCAGTTCCCCAGGAGATTCTGATGCATGCCACAGTTTGAGAACCTTTCTAAGCACAATGCTAATTATCGTCCATGCTTTCACCCTGCTGGTTTGCTAGCCAGATGTGGGGCTTATACATGAAAGTGTATTTCTGGAGGGTGACCTTTTACACAATCATTTCTTATTACATCTGGAAGGGAAGAGCTAGAGCCTACCAAAGACACGATCTTATTACTAGGCAATCAGAAGGAAACCTGAGCCATTGATAAGGACGGTTACTAAGCAACCCTATGCCACTAGCATGATAAAAGTACTTCACCTGTGATACCACTTGGCCCAAGGAGCCAAAGCTTCAGGCTCCACTTAAAGTAGAATTGTTATTTACTTTCTTTTGCTTCTGTGATTATTCCTGGTAAACCACCCTGGAGAAGGCATCCTCAGCAAATACTTAGCTAAATGCTAGATTGTCTTTCAAATGTAAGCTAGGTAATGCGTGCAGAAGGTGCAAGCAGAAGTCTTAAGCAAATAGTTCTTGATGAAAGGCAACTGAGCAAAGTAATTTATGCTTGGGTGTGAAGTTTTGCTAAAGGGCCATTTTCTCAAAGAAATGGGCAACTGTATTGCCCAAGAAGATCCATGGAACTGAATCTTGCCAAGGCAGCATCTTCCGTCAGTGGGTGCCTGACAACAAACCTGTATCCAAGCTGCGGGGGCTGAATGCTGTCAGCCCTGCTGGGATCTGAACATTTGAACCTTGGTTTTGCAGAGTCAAGAGGGATTGCCATGCTGTTCCCGGGTGCCTACACGGTCTCACTGCTTCTTCCTTACTCTCAAGACAGGATACAGCAGTCTGCACGTCTCAATTTAACAAAAAAAGAAAAGAAAAGGAAAGAAAAAAACATCAAGAGGAAAAACTGCCAACAAATGCTCCAAGACACTTACGCTTCTGTTGGAAAATTTTTCCGGGGGCCTGGTAGATACTGACATACCTATAAACAGAGTGAGCTTTTAAAAAAGTTCTAGGCATGGAAAGCAGCATTCTCAGAGGTAAGTGGGTAAAGCCGGCTTACCGTTAGCTCCTGAAGGACACACTGTGAGTCTGCACAAGGGTCTTTTTCAAACCCAGTCATCAAAGCCATGACGAATGGTATCTCTGAACACAGAGGACCTATGTTTACCAGGCTGCATTTTCTAAATTTCAAACTCATGAACTGGGCAAATATTTGTTTGTGGGGGCAACTACACAGAATATTTGAAGCCAGGATGGTCGTTAGAAACCACAGATCGGGCCAGGTGTGGTGGCTCACACCTGTAATCCCAGCCCGTTGGGAGGCCTCTTCTATCCTTTGGGAAGAGAGTGTTATTTTCTGGATCCCAAAACAAATATTATATTTGGTTTAAATAGTTATGAACACTAGATTGGAAAAGCCACTTGTTTTTCCTTGCTTCTGTTTTTTGCCTTCATATGGTCTGCTTCATCCAGTCAGCTCTGCAGAGCAATGAACTTGGACAGGAGTGCCCTCAGCATGGACTGACCAGGTGGGCAGAGTTAGCCGGAAGCACGCAGGCCTCGGGCAGCACGTGTGTCAGCTGGTCATGTGGCCCATCTGTGTGTGATGTGGGTCCAGACCTAAAATTCCCGTCCTCTGCTGCTGTAGACATGCTGATGTGACCTCCGTGTGCCTTCCTGCATCCAGCAACGACACTCCTGCCTCTGCAGAGTCCAGTGTTCACTGGGCCCCAAGCCGGAGATAAAGGGCCAATGGCACTTGAAAACCCTGGTGGGGGAGGAAGAGAGACAGAGACATTTATTGAAGTCCTGCTCTGGGCTAGCTGTTCTGTATTTTTATCTCCTTAAAAACTCCTTCATGTGGTCAGAAATGTTATCCACATTGAATGGATGAGAAAACTGATTGGTCAAGTCATCTGCCCAAGGCCCAGCCGTAAGTGACCCTTGCTGGAGTTAGCTCAAGTCAGCCTGGTTCAAATCCTGTGCCATCTCTATGGCTTCTTGGTGGAACTGGGAGATTAAAATCCATGGGTCCTGGTAGGAAGTAAATCATCGTCCTCAGTGAAGCGTCTCTCTCAACGGGGCTAAGGAACAGGCTTTCTCCTCTGTGGGGACATTGGCCACTGGTGGGCTGCCACCACTCAGCATGCCTTCCTCGTTGGGGGCAGTTCTCCCTGCTCTGTGTCCTGGGTAGAGGCAGCATCAGTAGGGGAGGGAGGAGGTGTTTTGAGGTATAGGGGCCTCTGGTGACAGCAGAGCTGGCTCCTAATTGGATCATCCCTGAAGGGGGTTCTTGGCTTTATGCTCAGCTTCCCAGACTAACTGTTCTCCAGTCTTCTCACCTGCACCCTTCCTGTAAACTCCTCTGCTTAGCCTAACTGGGTGAGTTTTCTATTGGGTGCAAAACAAAACTGTGATAGGCCTGTCTTCCTGGGGGTACCCACAAACCTGCAGGGCAGGACAGAGGATGCAACCCCAGCAGTGAATGGGAGGCTCCTATTCCTCGACTCTCCTCCACTCTCCCTTTCCCTGACTTCTTTTCTGCCCTCAGGAAAGATTCTGAATTGTATTTGCCTTTTTCTTTTTTATACTGGCCAGACTGGTTTTGGACTCCTGGGTTCAAGTGAATTCTCCCACCTCAGCTTTCCAAGTAGCTAGGAGTAGAGGCATGCACCACCAAGCCTGGCTAATATATACATATATATTTTTTACTTTTCAGAAATGGAGTCTCACTATGTTACCCAGGCTGGTGAAATGTATTTATCTTAGGGTGAAAAGGCTGATAAGAGTTTTAAAGGCTCCTCCTTGGGGAATTTGCAGTTTAATGGCCAATAATATGTTCTAAAAGCAAAGGTGTGAGCTGTATCTGAAGAGATTGAGGCTTCTTGAGGACTTAGGGAGGTCCTTTGATAAGGGAACTATGTTTCAGGGTTCCTGTGGTTGTGGCTAAGCAGGTCCCTATTGGACCCCTGCCCCAGGACCTCTGCAGGATTGCCGGGAACCTCTGAGAGCCAGAACATTTACCCTAAGGGCTTGTTTTCTGACAAAGCAGGTGGCCTGGGGTGAAGCTAGGGTGACAAGAGTTTTGTCACAGCTCCGCCTGCAGTGGGGTGTGCCAGAGGAGTAGGATTTGATAGAATTCTAGTAACTCTGGCAAGCCTTTCCTCTTCCAAGGGACCACACTACAGGTTGCCCTGACTCTAAACCCTGTTTATCCTGTTTGTGAAACCCCAAGAGAGTGCCTGAAAATATACAGGAGAGATGTCAAGGCACACCCTGGGTGAAGCTGAATTTCTGTAGTAAGTACACTATTTTTCATTCCTTGGGAGGCCCTCAAGGGAACTGACAGAATAGCAATAGACCTCCTCCCTTGGCAGGGCCACCGATGAAACCCCAGCCCTGAAAGGTGGTGATGATAGAAGCATAAAAAGAGATTTCTCTCCAGGGAATTCTCTACCATCAAAAGATTTCAAGATCTCTGTCTTCAGACTCTTTTCATATACTGGCCATGGAAAAGTGGCTGCTATAGTTCAGATGTTTGTCTGCTCCAAATCTCATGTTTAAATTTGATCTCCTACGTTGAAGGTGGGGCCTAATGGGGAGTGTTTGGGTCATGGGGGTGGATGCCCTATGAATAATTAGTGCCCTGGGAAAGGGAAATGAATTCTCACTCTATTAGCTCCCAAGAGCTCTTTGTTCAAAAAAAAAAAAAAAAAAAGCCCAGCACCTCCCTCCTCTCTCTCTCTCCCTCTCTCTCTTTCTGGCTTCCTCTCTCACCATGTGATCTCTGCACACACCAGCTCCCCTTTGCCTTCTGCCTGAATGGAAGCAGCCTGAGGTCCTTACCAGAAGCCAAGTAAATGCTAGCACCATGCTTCTTGTGCAGCCTGCAAAACTGTGAGCCAAATAAATCTGTTTTCCCTGTAAATTACTCAGCCTCAGGTATTCAAGGGGCCCCCAGCAACATAAACAGGCTATGTTAGTTGCTCAACCACTATGAACCTCAGTTTCTTTTTCTGAAAAACAGACAAAATGATATCTACCTCAAAGAGCTATTGGGAGGACTTTCTGGGATGATAATGCTCTAGAAAGGCATTTAAAAGATAGTAAAGAACTATTCAAATACAGATTTGAATATATTAAATATGTTTCAATAGAAACTTGAAATAATGTCATATTATTTTAATGCTAAGAGGACTGAGACTTTCTTCATAATAAAAGAGCTTCTTTCTGATGCTTACCTTTGAGTCTGTGTGTAAGTCATTATTTGTTTTTGTTTTTGTTTTTATTACCCACAGTGAATATAGAACTTCTCATATGCCACTCAGTCTCCTTTTCCTTTTGGTGACCCCATCATGGGGAGAAAGGGGCTGGAACTGCCCTGGTAATAAGCAATTGGAGAGAGTGCAGAAGGGACATCCCATGCATTTCACAAGGAGTTCAAAAGGGCTTGGGGGGAAGAAGGATGCTGTTTTATGAATGTTTTTCTTTAAATAGATTTTTAGAACTCAAATTTCACTGCAAAAAGAGGATGGATGGTGTGATGGCTAAATTTAAACATTTGGAGGGGAGGAGAGAGTCTTCACAGCTGGATGTGAATTTTGAGTTTCATGTCGCCCCCTTCCCCTGCCATGTGTGACAGATCTTGCTTTCCATTTTTCCTGCTTGAAGGTGCTGCTCAACTTTACCATATTATGTGGCTTTGTCATCACCAATAACACCACCACTACCAAGAAGGGCCATCCATCACTCCTCTTGTCAGAAGAACCAAGGGGCCTCCAGCCCTCCAGGCTGTTCCCTCCTAGACTCAATTGCCCTTTCTCAATATCTCCCTTCCTCCTGCCACAGGACTTTCCAATGGAGCAAGGACCCTTGAACAATGCCCATAATGCTCTTGATATTCCCTTCTCTGAGCCTTTGCTTAAGGTGTTCACTTTCTCAGCAATGTGCCTGTCTTTTCTCTGAGGGTTAAACCCTTGTCATCACTTCAGTGTCTTCTGCACCTTTGCCCCTCTGTGCAGACTCTCCTGGGTTCCCTGCCTCCCAGGACTCTTCCTCCTCTCAGCCTCGGCTAACCCCATGGGATCCATCATGTCTCCCGGACTTCTGTTGGAGACACAGATCTCAGGTCCAACAGGAGAGCTAGCATTTCAGCAAGATTCCAGGCAATTCCTATGCATGTCAGTGTTTGAGAAGCACTGCCCTGCACCACTAGGGATGTTTCCTTTTCTGCCCTGGCTTATTTCAGGCTCTTCAAAGGACAGGACCAATGAGTGTCATCTTTTGCCTCCCCAGAGTACTTGGCACAAAGTCTTGTAGACAGCAGGTAATATACTTCTCTTAATTGGTGGTTACTATACTTTTACCAACTGGAGGGAGGTAGACCTTTAAATGTGTGAAAGAGAAAAGTACAGAAAATGGAATCTACTTTCCTGCCCCCTAAATACACACACACACACACACACACACACACACATACACATAAAGCCTGGATGTTGTCACTGTGGATCAGCACCCGGGCATTTAATAACCAGTTTGGCATTTGTTTACAAGACCTAGCAGGCACCATCTGGGCACAGCCTCATATCCTGATTTGCTTTCTCTTTCTCTTTAAGAACGTCACCCATCCCTTGTTTAAACTCTAAAAGGAAATCTCATAAAGGCCTTGCCAAACCCAACTTTAACAGTTAATGTCTCTGGGAAGGCTGGGAGAGGCAGGTTCTTCCTTCCAAGGTCACAGGCACTTTGCAGACGTGATGTGAAGCCTCATGCCTTCTCAGGGAGTGTGGAGCAACCAGAAAGAGCTCTCACAACACCTTTTAAATACAGATCTACAATAAAGGCAAAGGGCAGGACCATGGCTTTCGTTAACTTAAAAATCACACAATTTATACATTAGGAAAGGGGAGCTTTATTTCTTAAGAAAGGTTACAGGCTGCAAAGTGTCTATTCTGACAGGCTGAGAAGCACAGCCTCCAGCTGGAAACTGAAAACAAGGCAGTTTGAGGAAGGGGAGGGTAGAGCAAGTATTTATGAAGAATGGGCTGGCCAAGTATACACATCTAATAGGTTACAGGAGGGGCTATGAATATTCATAAAGGAGGTCACATGCCTGCCTGATAAGCAAACATGCATGTTACATGGGGTGGAGACTTAACATTTAAAGTGTTACAGGCAGGCTCTATACGTCAAAAGGTGAATCAGGGACATGAAGGCACTCAAGTGTGTAGCCTCTGTAAACCAGACAGAACCAGTTCATGGTTGATAGTCTCTTATCAGGAGAAAGTTCCTAAAATCGATCTCTTTTCCAATCAAGTCTGTAGTTATGATTTGTGGAACAGGGAGGTGGGGGGGTGTCCATTATTCAGCATCTGGTGGTTAGCTGCACTTGTTTTAATACTGCTTTTCTTAAAATCAGTGCTTAGTTTAACTGCTAGAGAAAGGAAAAATCTGTAGGAGTTAGACTATAGTTCATTCTTTAAGTGTTGGAGAAAAGAAAATCCTTGCAGCTGTCAAAACTTAGTTTATTTTTTAAGTGTCAGGGTGTATGACTTAACCCTTGCCTGGTATGGCCTTTGTTCTTGTTTATAATTTGGTATCTTATTGTCAAGAATCTTTACATTGATGTCCTCAGTTTTGTGTCTAAATTGTTTAAATGGAGAGAGTATAATGAGATGTGTCTGACCTCTTATCCTTTTGTGGAATTAAAACTCTATTTCTAAGGCTTCTGGGGTACTCTTGGCCAAGAGAGTGTCTGCCTGGTCATCTGGGTGTTTATAATTTTTTTTAAATGTATACTTAAAAATGCCTATATATTTAGCCTCCAAATTTATCATATATAATTTCCAGCCATTTATGTGCATTAGCACAAATGTTAGGGGGATCCTTTATAATCAGTTGTAAGAGGACAAGAATCCCTACCTTGGTTTATAGCTGGATCAACTTGGTATGTGAATATCAGCTGGAAATATAGCTGGTATGTGAGTATCAGCTAAGTGGCCTCAGCACTTCAGCTTCACCTGGGAGTGGCCTTAAAAGATGATGAAGGTACATCCTCCAAATGGGCACCACGCATCCATTTCCTGTGGAAGGAGAGATGACCAGGGGTTAGAATGCATGTAAACTCCTGGGCTCTGGCAGATGGACAGGATGGCTGGCCATGCTTGGGGAGAGAAAGACTGGAAAATTGGGGATGAAGGGCACATGGGTAGACCTACCTGTGTGGGCACAGAGTTTGAAGATGTTTTTGTCATATTCTAGAAACCCCCTGAGAACCTCAGAAGAGGCACTGAGCAGCCAAGTAGGAAGAATGATCCAGACAGTCATCAGAAAGATTTGACTGTCAGCCATCCCAGTGCTGGCCTGATGGACATATGAATGGAGTAGCCATGGGAGGAGAGAGAGAGGCTCTACATTGGCCCAAGAGAATGGGTTTCCACTTACTAGGGCTGACTTAGTTACTGCTGCTTCCAAATATTAGCCTGCCAGCAACAGGGACCATATCTTAATTTGAAGCCAATTCTTGGTGGCAACTTGATTACATTAGGCTCCTTCCAGAAGAGGCAAAGACTTATTCTAATAGGAGTTACATATTTTAAATATAGGTCTTTCTTTCCTTGGCCTCAGCCAGCATCATCATCTAAAGACTTAAGGAATGTTTGACCCACCAGCACAGAAATCCACACAATATGGCAATCAACTAGGAAACCCACTTTGCGATGAGGAGGTCTGAGAGGAGTCTCTGAACACTGGACCCGCTGGTCATACCAAATACTATTCCTGATAGATTATTTGGATGATCTGTTATAGCTCAAAGATGATAATCTACAAAGATGGAGTTCCATTCTTCAGGATGCACATTGAATCATAGATTCTTACAAGGTACCATGCTCAGAGGAAGAACACATGGGTCTGAGAACCAAAAACTACAAGCATGGTAGTGCCATTTGCCATAACTCCCAGTGATTTTCTATGAGAGAAGGGGACTTTTATTTCCCATTCCCACAACTTTGGGTAATTCAGGGTTAGAGGTTATGGTCTCTCAGAGGTGTATACTTTTTACCAGAGGACCCAAAGAGAATCCCACTAATTATAAAACCATGGCTGCCCATTGGGCACTTTGGACTTCTAGTGTCCAAGCACCAGTACAAGAGGAGTCATCATCCTCGCAGTGTGGTTAGTCCTGGTCAACAAGAAAAAGTAGGGACCTGCTACACCATGGAAGCAAAAAGGGATACATGTGACCCTCAGGTGACACACTTGGTATCTCCTGAGGTTTCTTTGCTCAATTATGATGGTACATGAAAAAATGCTGCAACCCTTATCAGAGAAGAGAGTCTGGGTCATGACATCACCTGAGCCACTGGGGCCAGCAGATGTGGTGGCTGAAAGTAAAATGAATCAAGAAAGAATTGCACGAAAGGGAAATGCAGAGCATTGGCTGTGACCATTTTTTTTGGGGGGGGGAGGGGGTTGTATTCATCCCACCATACTCCTTTGAGTTTTCCCAGAAAGAAATGGCCGTTAGAATCCCAAATGGATGTGCAGCAGTGGGTGTGAACAGTAAAAGGGTGAGCTGTGGTGGATACAAAGATGCCCTGTCCAGATCACCCCTCAGGGAAAAGCTTGTCACCTCCTTCTCCGCATGAATTTTCAAGCTGTCAGCTCCTTTAGGCTTTGCTTCAACTGCTTCAGCTGCCTAATTGGAGGGCAGCCTGCATCCGATGACTGATTGGGGTGGGTGTAAAAGTCACACCATTTCAGCTCCATAAGGGGTAGTATGCCCTCCAGAGCTCCTTGTGAGGCTGACCAAGGTTTTGTTGCACCCACATTGGTTTGACTTCCCCCTCTAGATATTCCTATCCCACCACTGTTGACCCCTAATAAATACCCTGTACACCAAACACCATTTTAGAACCTTCTTCTAGATAACCAGCCACAACCTACCTGCAACAGTTTATACCAGAAGTGGTCCAGGAAAGCAGGCAATAAGATGCCATTTTGATGCCAGATCACTCACCACCTAACTGACAGAGTGGAACAAGGCAGCTCCTGACACAGAGTGGAAGTCTAGTTGCTTAAACTCTCACCAGTGGTGAATTAGGAGAGTCTATTGATTTACTAGAGCAATTTGTCATGCATTTGAGAAGAATAAAGGAAACAATAATTGACTGATTTTACTCAGTGACTTTGAGATAAGTCCCTAGCATGATAGTTCAGAGTCATCTATTTCAAGCTAAAGATCATAATTCAACCGTAATGTGAAATTAAAAAAAAATTCGTAGGGACTATAAGATCTTATGTCAGCTAGGGAAATTTCTTTGTCCTTGAGACAATGCAACCAAAAGTCAAGAGCTTTAGTATCTAGGCATCCTCTGGACACTCAAGAAATATGAATTGACTTCCCTTCAATAAGAATTACAAATCTGGTGCTAGAGATCAAAGTTTTAAATTCCTAAAATTACTAGGCAATGTTTAACTCACTCAAATATTATTTTAGATGATGGTAACCCACCCTCTCTTTAGTAAAGACCAATGGTGGGGTATTAGTGAGCAGCTGACTCCCCACCACTATCCCCCATGCTTTGAGGCAGACAGAAATCTTCCTTGTAAGCACTGCATGCACCCACCTCCCTGAAGGCAGCCTGGATTGCAGTACTTAATGTATACCACATACACCGTTTGGATCCCTTGATGATAAAGAACATGATATAGAAAATCTTGTCCACCAGCCTTTATCAAAAGGCTACCAGCTTAGATTTCAAGATATATTCTGTCATCAGCTGCTTGAAAACTATTCTGGGAAAGGTTTAGCTTCATGAGTTGGCAGCCACATTTACCCTGGGCTGGGTTTTGTTCCAGTAGCTGAGATGAGCCCTGAGTAAACTTGTGAGTGTCTATGTGTTTATGGAGACAGTGAAGCAATCAGACAGGCTGAATTTTGCTATGTGTTTGGGAATCCCCAAGGAACATATAATTGTGAGTCATTACTCTTTACCTGTAAGTAGAGTTCTGCCAAGAACATTTAGGCTGAGAGGTAGCTACCAGGCAGCTGTTTTGTTTTTTTACTTGTGCCTGATTTGTAGTAAATACTGTTTTACTTCCTTGATTTTATGTAACACGTTATGCTTTCCAAACCTCTCTCAACTATTACATCATTTCGTCCTCCTCATAGCTCTATGAAATAAACAATTATCATCTCCATTTGATAGATGAAGAAAGAAACTTCACATTCATTCAATGTGATGTTTGAAAACCTTGAGTAATAAATACTTTTGAAGAAAAATTCTTGTAGATTCCAAGTCTTGACTCAAATTATTTTTATTATGGTGTTACATAAAAATGTACTAATATGAAAGTAGTCATACATTCCATATACTTATATTTATTAAAAAAACCATTAAAACATTTGCTAACTAACTATAAGCAAGACAACAATGCAAATAACATTTAAGTTAACAACATTCATTCTGTGTGTTAGATGATGTTTTGCTGAAACTAAATTGCCAGGTTTGGGCCTCGTGGTGAAGCAATGTCTCTACATTTTGTATACCTCATTTGTCCATATGAGTTGTGCTTACCAAATCGCTCTTCTTCCATTTTAACCTGACTTCATTTTAAGCCATGGCCACCAATTGAAATTTGTAAACCAAATACCACGCTAAAATTAAAAATATATATATTTAATAAAAATTTATTTATTGCATATTTGCTACAGTATTTACTATTGACATTGAAGACTGGTACTAACAAAAACAGGATTCAATAGAAACATCTACTACCAAGGTGCTATTACTCTGCAAAATGGCTCTGGGGTGATTACTCCCTTCTCCCACTGTGATAGTTGATTTTATGTATCAATTTGACTGGACTATGGGATGCCCAGATAGCTGGTAAAACATTATTTCTGGGTGTGTCTGTGAGGGTATTTTTGGAAGACATTAGCACTTGAGTTGGTGAATGGAGTAAAGCAGATGGTCCTCCCCAGTGTGGGTGGGCCTCATCCAAATTCACTGAGGACCTGAATAGAACAAAAAGATAAAGAAGAGCCAATCTGCTCTCTCTGCTTGACATTGTTCTTTCAGACTCAGACAGGGACTTACACTGCTGCCTCCCCTACCTCATTTCTCAGGCCTTCTGACTAAATTACACCACTGGTTTTCCTGGTTCTTCAGTTCACGATGGTGGATCATGGGACTTCTCAGCTTTCATATCTGTGTGAGCCAATCTGTATAATAAATCTTGTCCTATGTGCTTATCTCTACGTCTTCTATTGGTTCTGTTCTTCTGGAAAACCCTGAGTAAAACATCCACCATATTTCTGCATTTTAACTGCCCTCTGTTAGGACACACTTCTAATGTCCACAACCTTCTATGTTGATGGAAAACTGCCCATTGATTAGGGCCCAACTCAAATACCTTCTTTCCCCACATGCCCACAGCACATTGCTCACCCTTCTCTTTCACTCTGTCTTGAATTACAGTCCACCATTGCAGATCTTGTTCCCACCTGAGATGGAAAGCTGCTAAGCCCAGGACCTTTTGTCTTTGAATCATTGTGGTTCCTTAGATGACTGAAATGGCCCCCGGTTTTTGGAGAAACTAAAGTGACAGACCTAGAGCTTAGCAAGAGGTAGGACTCTGAAAATCATTTGCTTTCTGATAGGATGGAAAAGTTCTCAGAATCATTTGTTGGCACATTTTTTTAAATGTTCAAACCTTGAAGAGATTTAGGATTCATCTAATCCAAATCCTTCACTGTATATACATACATAGAAAGGGAAATTGAATTCCAGATAAAGTAAACATCTGTAAATCAAGGTCACATAGCTAAATATTGGCAATAATTATCTCTAAGCCCAGTATTCCTTCTGCTGCCTTAGACAACTTCCCTCTTTCTACTCTTTACTGATCCTTAGAGAAGGCATTCAAAGCAGAGTCTACTCAGATCTCAAAGAAGAGGCTGGATTTAATTCTTATCAAAAATTCTTGAAAATTGATTTGGATTGCCTGCTACTGTCTAATTTTTAATTTTCTTAACCAATTTTGTCTACATTAGCAAAAAATATAGTCTTGGATTATATTTAACTGAGACAGTAGGCAATTAAGCACAGCACTGTAGGCACCAAAAAAACTTACATGTTTGAAAAGATCCAATATTTGATTGGATAAGTGAATAACCACATCCTAAATCCCATATAAAGGCAGATACTGATGGTAAGAACCAAACACAAACTGCCGATGGGAAGAATACAGAGCTGATAGCTAGGAATTCTTTCTTCTGTCTTTTTAGTCACATAGTAAATAGAGCAAGAATTGGCAAACTATGGCCCTCAGCCAAATCCAGTGACTACTTTTGTTAATAAAGTTTTATTGGAATATGGCTATACCTATTTGTTTACAAAATGTCTATGGCTGCCTTTATACTGCTAGAGTTAAAATAGTTAGAGCAAAGGCCATCCAGCTTGCTGAAGCTAAAATATTTAGCCCAGTTTTTCTAACCCCAGTGTTTTTCAACCTTTCTTTTTATCTCACAGCATACTTAAAGTATAGTTAAATTTCCACAGCACACTTAAATTATGTTGATCAAAACAAAAAAGTAAAAAAAAGGAATATCTTTACTGTGAATTGAACTTCTTTTTTTTCGCGGTTTTTGGCCAGGGCTGGGTTTGAACCCACCACCTCCAGCATATGGGGCCAATGCCCTACTCCTTGAGCCACAGATGCCACTGGAAATTGAACTTCTTTTGAAAATAATTTAATTACTGATCTTTAAAAATGTTCACTGCATACCTAAGATCCCCTGATAGCACGTCAGGTGAAAATCACCATTCTAGGCACTTGAACTTGATATGTGTCTTTATCTGAAATTTGTAGCTCCATTACTACCTCTGGACTGGCTCAGTGCCCATAGTACAGTGGTTAGGTTGCTGGCCACATGTACCAGTGGGTCCAAACCCAGCCTGGACCTGCTAAAAAACAATGACAACTACAACAAAAAAGAGCTGGGCATTATGGTGGGAGCCTATAGTCCAGCTACTTGGGAGGCTGAGACAAGAGAATCACTTAAGCCCAAGAGTTTAAGGTTGCTGTGAACTGCGACGCCAGAGCACTCTACTGAGGGCGACATAGTGAGACTCTGTCTCAAATAAATAAATAATAAAAATTAAAAAACCCCCTCTGAACAGACTGTGGAAATTCTACCAGAATTTTAAAATGTGTTTTCATGGCTATGATAATCTGGAGGCAAAAAAAAATGAACATAAGCCTGCTCCATCCACGTCATCTGAATGACTACCCTACAACCCAGTCATAGTGCCTTGTGTTTTAATGTCTGCATTTAGATTTGGGTTTATAGACATATTAGAAACATGAGAAGGTGGGAAGACCTCACAGCAGGCTAGACAAATCCCTTTAAGAGCAACCAGGGCTATGTTAACCACTTTGTCTGTGACTTGGAGGCATCTGCCCCGGAGTCAAGCAAATTTAGCACCAGAGAAAAATATGCAGGCTTTTTCTATACCCAGGGGACTCATCTTGGCATAGCCAAACCCACTGTCCTGTTTCAAAGGAAATGGAGGGTAGTTATTTTTGCTACATGAGAGAGTAAGCAGGCATTCACATTAAACTCTGCATGGTGTACATTTGTCTTATTTCATCAGCTAATGTCCAAGGTATTCATGAAGGAGTCGGTGGGTTCCCAAGGACCTAGGATTTTGCCAGAGTAAACCAATGTTACTCATCTGGATAGAGTGATTGTACCCAGACTAAAAATATGCCTCTCACAAAGTAGAAAGTTGGGTTTGATTATCCATTTAAAATGGTGTCCTTGAGCCATTTATGCATCCTTGGGGGTCTATAACAATTCAATCAGATTCATGAAGAGAGATAGGGAGATAAAACCAGACAAGCTTTTAAAAGTTCACAGCCTATGGGAAAAAAAGACTGATTGATTCAAGGGGAAATGTTCAAAGCAAGAACGCAGAGTTTGACTTACAAAGCTTGAAACCCATGGCAGGGCAATCAAAATACTGATTTCCCCAAAGTACAAAGGTTCTTGTGATATTTCAAACCAAGTAACTACTTAGAGGAATTCAATTTCAGTCTTCCGTAGTTAAGATAAAGTTTACAATTGCAAATTGGAACATTCCTTTTGAAAAAAAATTATGTAGCTGTAGCCACAAAGACAACTCATACCCTTAGAACCAATAGTTCCACTCTTAGGCATTTTTTAAAGGAAATAATGCATAGAAATAAAATATATATAAACAAAATGTTCACTGTTGCATCATCTTTAAGATAAAAAATAAATTTATGTGAAAACATCAATCCCATATTCACCAATATTTAGTGAATTATATCACTCTTCCAAAATTACTAAAGCAAATAGTTATAAAGAACATGTAGAAATATGGGGTAATGTCATTTAAGTGAAAATAACAGTATAAGAATATGTTTACAATAATTGTAGGTTTGTGAATATGATATGTTAGAGGTAATATCAAAAGAGAAAAATAGTTTAATTAGATAGCACGATACCCTGGGTGACATTTTAAGTATCTTCTTTAATGATGTGTTTCTTCAATGAAGAATGAGGGTGATCTCTAATAAAAAAGCTAAAACCCAGATAGGATGAAACATTAAGAAAATATATTTTTCTTTTAGCATATATTTTGTATGTCAGGAGAAAATAAAAATCACTCTATTTCAAACATTATAGAAGATGAAAGAATCTAGTCACTGAAAGTCATGTGATTCCCTTTCTTATGAGAACTAACAGTCACTGAGCACCTACCATGGGGAAAGCCCTTTGGTCTTAAAATGGCTCTTGGTGGCAGGTACTATTATTATCCCCATTTTTCAGATAAGGTAATAGGCGTAGAAAGAGAGGTTATTGGCCCATGATCGCACAGCTAAAAGTAGCAGAGCTGGGATTTAGTCCAAGTCTGTCTGACTCCAGGGCCGCTACAGCTGTTGATGGGGAACCCTTCAGGGCTTTGTGTGGACCAGAGTCAGCCTCTCAGACTAGAAAACTCTTGGAATGAGTAGGTGCTTGGTAAGCACACACACCTGAAATTGGATTCTGGTTTTTCCGTATCAGGGAAGATGCTTCTTCTTCTTCTTGGATTCTGGTTTTTCCGTATTTCCGTATCAGTCAAGATGCTTCCTCCTCCTCCTCCTCCTCCTCCTCTTCTTCTTCTTCTTCTTCTTTTGAGACAGAGTTTGACTATGTTGCCCTCGGTAGAGTGCCCTGGCATCACAGCTTACAGCAACCTCAAACTCCTGGGCTTAAGCAATTCTCTTGCCTCAACTTCCCAAGTAGCTGGGAGTACAGGTGCCCACCACAATGGCCGGCTATCTATTTGTTGTTGTTGCAGTTGCCATTGTTGTTGAGCAGTCCCAGGCCAGGCTCAAACCACCAGCCTTGGTGTATGTGGCGCTGTAACCACTGTGCTATGGGTGCCCAGCCAGTCAAGATGCTCTTGATGGAAACAAAATAGAATCTGACTCCTGTTAGCACTGACACTCAGGAAACGTATTATCTCATGTAACAGGAAGGTCAGAGGTTGAGCTGGCTATGGGGTTGGTGGATTGGCAGCTGAAGGATGCCACCAAAGACCCTTGCTATTTTTCCTTCTTGGGCCTCTGCCATCCTTGGTGTTATCAGCTGTGGGAGCAGGATGTGTCCTCTCCTGTTGGTAGAGGAAAAAGAGAGATCTCTGCCTGGAATACCCTCTCCAGAGAGGGAAATTTTCCCCAGAAGCTTTCTGACAGAAATGTTTCCTATGAACACTCCTGAACTTGTTCTGTAACCATCCCCATGAACAAATGTCAATGACTCCTACATGATTTTTTATGATCCTCTTCTTTAACTAGCAACCTAAGCTTCTGAGTTGTTTCCCAGAAATGGTGGATTTTCTGCAAGACAAAAGAGCTGAGATTCCGAGAGTCCCCAGTCCCCACAGACTTCCTGAAACCAAGATTCAATTGCCCCTAACACAGGTGGCCCTTGAGAGATACCCCATGACCTGCTAAGGCACAAGGCCTCTCCTTTACAAGTCCATCATCTCTGATAGAGAGATGGATTCGAAGCAGCTTCTCCCATTCTTCCATCAAGACATCAAACATCTTGTTATATTAACAATTCTTTACCTTGGCAATCCCTGTTGTCTCAATAATTGAATCTTTGCACAATAAGCAACTGGGCCCAGATTGCAACCCCCTTGAAGTTTCAACATTTCTGGGCTGGGGTTCATGCAGTATGTTACTTTGTGTTAACATGATGTGCAGGACCTGCTTGGAGTCAACCAGATACTCCTAACCCTCTTCTCTTACTTCCCTAACTGATCTGCATTCCCTTTCTTCATTTGTAAAATGGCAGATTTGAGGATTCAATGAGGGTAAGGGTTGATGAGCCTGATAGATAGGGGACATTCCGTCGGTGTCAGCTGAGCTTGTCAGTGAAGGGGGACGTGTCCTGAGTGTGTAAGCTTGAGCTCCCTAGCAGTCCATCTTCCTCTGTGCAGCGATAGAGTGACAGCTTGGTAAAGGTGCTAACACTCCCCCAAATGTTTAAATGTTTTTTCTCCCCTCTCCTTATCCTGAGATTTTACTGCATTTCTTCATGGAATTAATATGATTGATCTTAAAAACACATAACCTCAGAGTCTTAGGATGTCACAGAGTTCTATTATTCAAATGTGAAAATTGGTTTTCACTGGAAATTCAGAATGTTCATCAAGATCCAAATACGGCAATTTTTGCTCAACTTTGTTCCTGGCGTTTCCTTTAGGCTATTTTCCTTCTATTTTTTAATGCCAGAATTTCTCTCTGTGTGTTCTTATGTTCTTAAGTTTGTTTTTTTTTTTTTAATACTGGGTTAAAAAAAAATGAGGTTTTATAAATTACACAATTCATATACCTTAACAACTGTGACTCTTCTCTCCTACAAAAGCAGAAAGCATACAGAGAGATCGAATGTGTGTGTCCCGCAAATTTATATGCTGAAGCTCTAGCTCCCAGTGTGGCTCTACCTCGACAGGGGGCCCCTAAGGAAGTACCTGAGGGTAAATCAGATCCTGAAGGTGGGATTTTGCCCAGTAGGCTTAGTGTCCTTATAGGAAGACGCCCTAGGGAGCTCGCCTTCTCTTTCTTGCCCCCACAGGAGGACAGTGAGACCGTCTGCCGGCCAGGGCGAGGGCACTCACTAGAACCTGACCGTGCAAGCCTGGGACTCCCAGCCTCCAGAGCTGTGAGAAATACGCGTCTGTTGTTTAAGCCACACAATCTGTGGCGTTTTGTTATGGAAGCCTGAGTCAATTAAAACCATCCATTTTCTCCGATAAATGTCCCTGTCTGACCGAGTCCCCTGGAAGAATGCCAGTCATGTTGCTGACCAGCCCACACCCTATGGTGACAGCCGAGCTGCTGTCACCTGCTCTGTCTGTTCTCCCCATCTCTGCTGCACATGAAAATGACACATAGAATGTTACCTGGAGGCCGACGTTAGGAACTGTGAGCAAGAAGGAAAAGAAAACTAGCTTGCAGTGCTTGTCAGCGTGACTATGTGGGATTCCTTCCCCTTCTCTGTCCTTTCTGCCTCTCCCTGCCCCCCTCCTAGTTTCATGTAGATCAAGCCACCGGATGCAACGTGTTGCTCCTATCAAATCAATCAGTAAGGTCACAGGAATCACGGACATTTTTTTTTTTTTGAGTGAATGAGCATTAGTCCATATTGGAAGACAGCCCTGGTGCATTTTACCTATGCATGAGGATCCAAAGACACTACCAATTTTGGCATCTCTGGCTGCACAGGAGGTATGATGGGGTTAGTTCTATAGCCAATTTTCATTTATTTCTCCAGCCCTTACCCATTTATTGCAACCCCAAAGCCCTGTAAGTTCTTTAAAACTGTAAAATAACAAAGGGTTAAAGGCGTTAGAGTTCACCCCACAAGAACATAGAGTAATAAATCGTTTGTGTGACCTTTACTTATAATGATATAACAATGCTTAAAAAGAAAAATGTTACTCAGAATTCTTCCACCCAAATACAAATTGTCTTTATTTTTATGCTGCTGGGCTGCCTTGGCAGTGTGTTTACATTTCCAAATAGTTGTATTTGTAATGCAGATGGACTTTAAATGAATAGTAGACTGTTGACGTTCTTGACTTTGACATTTTCAATTTTAATTAAGTGCCTGAGACTTCAAAGACCACAGTAATTTGTAATTTTGAGGGGTTCGATTTTGAGAAGGCTAGATGTTAAAGCTGCTGTGCAAGGATGTAAGAATCACACAGTGAACAAGTCAGGTCCACCATTGCTGGGACCAGCATTTCAATACAGCCTTTGTGCTTTCATATGAAGCTTGCAAGGAACTCTCATGAAGTGAAAAAGACGTTGTTTCTTTGCAGATTCAGGTAAAGTTAGATAAGTAGCCTAACGATGTGATATAATGCAATCTAGACTATATTTTATGGGCAGAACTCATATTTAGAGCTTTATTAGCAAATCCCAAGTTTATAGATTCATTAAGAGTCTTGAAGGGGCCCTTAACATTTTCAACTACTGCATTTTAAAGGGGCAAATTGTAGGCTTACAATGGTTTCCACTTATCTGGGAATTTGCAAAGATACTGGGCTATGTTCCTTAAGAATGTTAATAGTGTACTATATTCTACCTTTTCATGTGATAGTTTACTTCTTATAAATATTTTTTCACAGTCTTACAGAATCCTCATAAAGATCACATTAAATGACCACACAACATTCCATTGAATTGTCTGTCGTATGGTCATTTACCAAACCATTGTGCTGCCGCCCTGCGTTTAGGTGGTTTTCAGTTTTCCATTATTAAGGATAATGTTGCAATGATAAACTTTGTATCTTCTTTTGAAATATTTTCTTGTAATAAATTCCTAGAGGCGGGTCCATAGACGGACTTTTGGTATATATTATTATATTGTTTTCTGAAAGATGCGCACAAATTTATAATCCGGCCATCACTGTATTAATGCCAGTTGTTTAATGCAACGTAGAAGGCATTGCCCGTGATGATTAATGTTTTCTGCTAGTTACGTGAGTATAAAATGGTTCCCTATTATTGTTTTATTTTTCATGCTTTGATCTGTGCCTAAGTTGAACACTGTAAATTTACTTAAGAATTCCAAGTTTTCTTTTAAGGGATGTACCTGTTCATACCCTCTGCTGGATTTTTTTTTAAGGGAATCATCCTGGGCTTTGAAGTTGAGGATTTGAATACAAAGGCTGCCCCTTGCTAGCTGCCTAATCTTAAGCAAGTTAATAAACCTTCCTAGCCCCTGTGTGCTCATCTGTAAAGTGAGGATAGTGATGTGTTTCTCACAGAGGTGTTAGAAGGTTTCATCAGGATAGCCTGTGTGCAGAAGCGCTGAGCACACACATTAGAAGTATTCATCAGTTTCAAACCACACTGTATGGTGTTGGTTGGTTAGTTCATCCCACCTCATCCTTCACTGGCTCCCTATTGCTCTGGAGCCAAGCTCTTCTTGGCTTTTTAGCTCTCTCATTTCTTTACACTCCTTCCACCAACCCGTCCCTCCCAGGGGGTGTTTTGAATGTGTTTTGCTGCCTCAGAATTCTGTCTATACCCCCTTAACGATCAGTAGTTCCTCCTTTCACTGCCTCCTTCAGCTAGTAAACTCCTGATCGTCCTTCAAAACAGCCTCCAGAAGATTCCTTGCTCCTCTAGTCTAACTTTACTTTTTTTCTTCTGTAGGCAAGTGGTTGCACTATTCTGTACTGTCAATTTACTCATAATTTTCCTCCAACAGCCTCTAAGCCCCATGTGAGTACAAATCGTGCCTTATTTCATTTGACAGCCTCACTTGATGCATAGGGCTCGTCAGGTAGAAAGTGCTCAAGCAATATTTATTGAATGAATGAATCACTACCTACATTACTCATCAGGCCTTGGTCCAAATGTCTCAAAAAGGAAAGAAAAGTAACTTTCACAGGATAAAACATTTGCCATCACTGGGATTGGTTGGCTCTAGGGCCGCATTATCAGAGAAGAAATTTCATCCAGCAAGGGACAACTTGAGACTTGTAAACTGAGAAATTACAAAATACGTAAGTCCTCTCCCTAACCTGCCATTACCAGTCAGGGTTCTGAATGTGCTAAAACCACACGGGACAGAGACCCACCCTAGGCCGCCATGTTCAGTGAAGTGTGACACATACCCTGAAGGCAAACCCAAGAGAGGAATGATCCCCAAATTATCCTGGGCAGTGGCCGTCTTGGAGGAAGTGATTAATCCCCCAATATGAGTATTTTGAAAGTGACAACATCTATTAGGATGATTAAGTTGTGATCTAATTGTCTGAAGTATAAAAATAGGCACATGTTTTGGCACATCTCTAAGGTGCTAAAAAAATACACACATACGGGGTATAAATAGAGCCTCGCCTGGGAAACTTTGGGCTAAGTAAAACTTGAGTTAGATCTTGAAAGACCTGGATAAGCGGGGAGTAGGCTTTTGTAGAGGGGGAAGAACAAAATTAAGGCATGAAGTGTGGAAATAGTGAAAGGTCAGTTTCGGAGGGAGCAGAAAGTTGTGACAGGGCATGAAACAGGAGACATAGGGAAGTGCTGGAAGGATATTCCAAGAATTCCTTGTTATGCAACTGTGCAGTTGCACCAGGGAAAGCCACAAGTGAGGCTGTCAAATGAAATAAGACACGATTTGTACTCACATGGGGCTTAGAGGCTGTTGGAGGAAAATTATGAGTGATGTGGCTCCATGTGATTTATGGGAGGAAAGAAAATCTGCCAGGGAGTGTGGGAAGCAGGACAGGAGAGGGGAAATGCCAGCGACATCAGGTCTCAGGTAGAGATTAGCTGCAGCTTGATTCTCGGGGGACTGGGGTAGTCTCTTCATAAGCCACACGACAGAATTGTCCCCAGTTTGAGCAAGGGGTTTGGCCTTTTGTGCCATCACTGTGTTATCGGCCATCCTCAGAGACAAGGTGAGGTGCTCTGATCCATCGGGGGCAATCCTCCAGAGGGGGAGCAGCTGTGTGCTGTGATCAGTCAGGAGACGGGGCCCCCACATGGCAAACAGCATCTACTGGAAGGGAGCCCAGCACCTCCACTGTCACCATGGCCGCAGCCCATGAATTCTCTTCCTCCCAAATTCATGCGCCAGAGTGGAATTGCCCTTTCTAAGATTTTGCTCAAATGTCTCCATAAAGCTGCCAGTAAGGTGATTTATGTCTTTCTCTGAACATCCTAAAATATGTATCTGTGCCTCACCTGCTAGATGGCCAGCTCCCCAACCTCAGGTACTGTGGGTCTTTCATTTGTCATTTGTATTTTGTTAACACAGCACAGTGGCTGCTATAAGGGGCTTCACCACAAACGTGCATAAAATGAATGTCCACAGAATGATGCTGGGCCCAAAGTAGGAGAGATTTCAGCTGTAAATCCATTTTTCTCTGGGTTGGCTGCTAAATGCTCTCGGTTTATTGTCAGACCCTAGCTCTGCAAAGTCCTGTATAATCTTGTTTTGTCCCCCTCGAGCAGTAATATAATCTTTTTCAATATCCCTTTGTGTGCAATTAGTGTGATTTGCCCAGTAGTGAAATTATAGTAACTCTGGAATTGCAGCTTTGGGTATTTGAAGGGTGTGTTTGGAAGACTTGCATTTGAGCTCCCCAGCCTCCAACCTCACAGAGCAATGTCGGGCCTGTGAATTCCGTGCTGAAGCCATGGATTTGACATGCTCAGAGTGTATGCATCTGCCATGCTGTGGCTGCAGCCAGGCTGCCATTCCGAGCCTCCCTTCTGGATTCTCTTTTGAGAAGTCCCTACTGAAAGGCCAGCCAATTGCTTACCAGCAGTGCAGACTAGCAAGATGCCATGGAAATTGCCCCATGGAGCCTTCATTTGTTCTTCAAAGTGCCCTGGTCTTGCTTCTGCACTTCCCATACTGAAGGAGGACAGAGAAGGCCTGCCTAGGGCTCCGAAGGCAGCGTGGAGCCAGCCTTGGTGGTGTGCGAGCTCCAGCTTGCTGAGTGTGGGGGATAAGGGTAGACGGGGGTGGGGGTTGGCTAGGAGACTTTATTCTGGCACAAGGACAGCATTTTCCGTACATGCTCTTTGGAAGAACACCCAGGATGGTTTGTGTTTCATCACACTATGTAACCTGATATATCCTGGGCAGATTGGATTCATGACTTCTCCTGTGTATTTTAATCAAACCCAATCTCCTTAAAAATGTTGTTGGCAGAGGTGGGGAGTAGGTGTTCCATAAAGTGTGCTACTTTTCATAATCTGCACCACCTATTCAACTCAAGGGAACCTGAAGGATTCAGAAAGAAGACAGTGGTTTCTAATTTGTTTTCTAGAATGGAGGACCTGCCTGCAGTCAGTTTCTTTCCTTGAAGGAAACTATTCATTAGTCAGAGAGAGGTTATTAACCATAGGTGACAAGGGTGCCCGACTGGGGCCAGCTACTGTCTGTTGTGATGGGACTAATGAGTTCTGAAAGTGCTGACTAGGTCATGGTTAAGGTGCTTTTAAAATCACTGGGGTCAGGCTCTTCCCTGGCGATCGTCCTTGTCCTTTCCAGACCCCTCATTCAAGCTACTGCAAAGTGCTATCAACCAATGGCCAGAGACCCTCAGCTGACACCGCCTCAGCGTGTGAGAGCAGACAGCACTGTCATTCATCTCTCTTTTGGGAGGTGACAGCTTCTTATCCTTCTCAGGTGCCACCAACCCCTTTTCCATTTCTTAAACTAAGAAAATGTTTTAAATGACTCCATTTACTGAGAATTTCGGCGTTGGCTCTATTACATTTCTTAATTTACGCTTGTTAATTTCGTCTGACTTGGCTCACTTGGATTCCCTTGGACATATGATCTTTATGAATAAAACATTGAAGGGCCAAATGTTTTAATGTGACATCTTGATGTGAATATTCCTGGAGAGTGGCATAAACCATGGATTAGGGCAGGTGCTTCTCCCCCAGACTGAGACCAAGAAACAGCTGTGAGGTACTAGAAGGAATTCTCAAACCTGGAGTCCGAAGATGTTATTTAAATATTAATACTAAATCTACCACCAACAAGGTATTGAGCAGGCGAATTGCTTCCCCTCATTTTCTTCAGGAAATGGTGTGTTGGGTAATGCTAGTGTTCAAAATTGTGTTGTCCCTCTCTGGGGGAGGATTAGATGTGCTCCTTGTCACGCCCTGCTAGGTGTGGCCATGTGATTTTTGGCACCCCTCCCTCTTCCTGCGGAAAGACCATAAATCCCTGCCCTATTGACGTCAGGCTTGGCCATGAGGTTTGCTTTGGCTGGCAAAAGTAAGTATGAGGAATTGTGCCACTATTGTGCAGACACTTCCAGAGCCATTGTGTGGTCCGTCCTGCTTTCTCTATTTCTCTCTGCTATTGAGCCTGGGAGTGAAGGAGCCATGGACTGGGGTTGTGACTGACTCATCATGCATGTGTGACATGAGCAAGAAAGAAACCTTTGTTGAGGCAAACACTGAGAACGGGGCTAACTCATGAAGTTCAAAG
The DNA here is from genome assembly GCA_963574575.1 of Galagoides demidoff. Classification (NCBI taxonomy): domain Eukaryota; kingdom Metazoa; phylum Chordata; class Mammalia; order Primates; family Galagidae; genus Galagoides; species Galagoides demidoff. The sequence continues at coordinate 63,919 of CAUYQV010197223.1, read as the reverse complement.
AGATGCACAATGTCCTGGTTCTAATCAGAGGTGGTTCAGTTATCAGAAAGAGAAAGCCAGCTCAGCATCCATAACTCAGTGAGTAAGGGCACCAGCAACATACACCAAAGCTGGCGATTTGAGCCCAGCCTGGGCTTGCTACAAACAATGACAACTGCAACCAAAAAATAGCCGGGTGTTGTGGTGGGCACCTGTAGTCCCAGCTACTTGGGAAGCTGAGGCAAAGAGAATCACTTAAGCCCAAGAATGTGAGGTTGCTGTGAGCTTGTGAGCTGTGACTGCTTGGCACTCTACCAAGGGTGACATAGTGAGACTCTGTCTCAAAAAAAAAAAAGAAAAAAGAAAAAAGAAAGAGAAACCCACTCAAAGCAGTTCAGTTAAGGGCAGGGGATTAGAAGGATGAAAGGGAATCTCTGGATCCAGAAAGACTCCAGGCCTCCCATACCTGGTCTGTCTCTCATCTCTATTTCTCCATTGAGAATGTCCCATATTCCTCTCTTAAAGCTGGATTTCCCAGCAACCCTACCTCTCTCTCATTTGGTCTTTCCTGGTTCTGCTTTGTTAGTGTGCTGATCTGACTATTGTGATGGTTAATTTTATGTGTCAACTTGACTGAGCCATGGGGTACCCAGATATTTGGTCAAATATCATTCTGTGGGGTCTGCAAGGTGTTTCCAGATGAAGCTCTAACATCAGAACGGGTAGATTGCATGAAGCACATGGCCCTCTCTATCATGGGTGGGCCCCATCCAATCAGTTGAAGCACTGAATAGAAATGAAAGTCTGATCTTCTCATGAGGAGGAGATACTTCCTCTTCAGATTGGAATATAGCCTTTTTTTCCTACCTTTGGAGTTAAGCTAGGTCTCTCCTGGGTTTCCAGCTTGCTGACTACAGATCTTGAGACTTGTTAACCTCCATAATCACATGAACAGATTCCTTACAGAAAATCTCTCTCCCCAAATATACCACGAATATACACATATATATGATGTGTGTATATAAAACACATATACACATACATGTGATATGTACATGTACACACATACACAGAGGGTGCCAAAAATGTATACACATTTTAAGAAAGGAAAAAACTGTATTAAATTTGTAATACTCAAGTCACATTTGACTTCTGGATAAGTTCCTGCTTGTACAAGTTCCAACAATTAAGTTTTTGAAGTTGCCATCATGTAGTTACATTGGCAGCACTGGACGGATAACTTGGTAAGGTTTCATAACCTTGGTATATCAGTGTCTCACAGTTGTGTTCAATATGTGGCGCTATCTTGGTAAGTGGTGTTCATTATTGTTGTTGGGTAGTTTTGTGTGCTGTCATATGAATGTTGGAACTTGAATTAGAGCAATGAATGAACATTTATAAATTTCTTGTTAAACTTGGCAAGAGTGGAAGTGAAATCAGAGACATGTTAGTCCAAGGTTATGGGGATAATGTCATGAAAGAAACAGCAGTGTACAAATGGAGTAAACATTTTTCCAAGGGGATAAAAAGTGTCACCAATGAAGAGAGGTCACTTTGTCTAGTAATAAGCAAAACTAATGAAAACATAGCAAAGATTTATCATATTATGTGTCAAAAGTGTCAGTTGAGTGTGAGAAGCATAGCAGAGCAAGTAAACACTGACAGTGAAACAGTTAGGAAAATCTTAACCAAAAATTTTGGTCAACAACTCATGGCTCCTGTATCACAACAATGCACCAGCTTACACAGCACTGTCTATGAGGGAGTTTTTAGCCAGTAAACAGATAACTGTATTGGAACACTCTCCCTACTGCCCCCTAATAACTTTTTCTTTACCTGAAGATAAAGGAAATATTGAAAGAAAGACACTTTGATGACATTCAGGAGGACTTTAAGAGAAAAACAATGACAGCTCTGATGACCATTCCAGGAAAAGAGTTCCAAAATTGCTTTGAAGGTTTGACTGGGTACTGATGCTGGTACATAGCTTCTCAGAAAGAGCACTTTGAAGGTAACCAGTGATTATTCAGCAATGTGGTGGTATGAAGCGCTCTTTCTGGGATGGGTTCACGAACTTAATTGTCAGACTTCAGATTCATCTTTTTTGGTATATATTATTACAATTTTAATATAGTTTTTCCCTTTCTTAAAACGTGTGTATTTTTTTTTAAAGCACCCTCTGTATACATACACAGCTGAACCTTGTGCCATTGCTTCTGTCTCTGTAGAAACTTCACTAATACAGCTTATACAAATTCAGGCTCGTGGATATTTTAATTGTACTTTCTAAGTCTCCATCTTATTCCTGTGTGAGAGCAACTCTGATTTTGTTCTCAGCCAGGTGACACCGGTCCCATCAGTTCTGAGTGGGGGTCTGTGATGTGACCTTTGGGCCACCCCACTCACAATAGGGACAGGGCAGGTTCTTGAAGTTACTGTGGGTGAGAAACACACAAGAACATTCTCACACAGTTTTCTTGCTCAGCTAGTACAACTAACTTCACTCTGCAGACCCAAGAAGAGGTTTTTACACTATTGTGAGACCACTCACCATAGGGTTGATGTCTCTGAGCGCTCTACTTTCCAGAACGCTGACACACTAATGGCTCCCCTCTTACCTTCACTCTTTCCAATTAAAAAGATGCCTGTGCCTGTGGCTCAAGGAGTAGAGTGCCAGCCCCATATACTGGGGGTGGTGGGTTTGAAACTGGCCCCAGCAAAAAAAAAAAAAAAAAAAAAAACTGAAAAAAAATCAGGAGTAGCAATACTTTGAGTTCATTTTTACAAACATATTATTAGGCATTTTGGAGACAGTTACCCTCCTAGAACACTGGGGCCAAGAGCCACTAGCAGGAGGCTCATTATAGGTTCTGCTCTCTACCAGGTATGAGACAGTAAGCAAGTCATTTCCCCTTATGGGGCCTCAGTTTACTCCTCTGTGAAATGGGGTTAGCACTCTATCACTCACTGCTGGAGATATAAGATGGTGTTGTGCAAAACTATTAGACAATTTCATTCCATGTAAATACTAAGGTTGTTCAATAATTTGAGAATGTCATAATTAAAAGTATCTTCATTGTAAAGAATAATGAAACTGAGAGTCAAAGAGATAGTATTCTTGCTGTACATAAATAATGTTTCTCTATTCTTTGGTTTGTTCTGGTTTGACCTTTCCGCCCTCCAGGAGGAGCTGGGAAGGTCAGGATCCCCATCCCAGGCTGCTTTCTCTCTCTCCCCTTCCTTTTAAGTACTTTCTTTGCCTTCACTGGGGCCACTTGCAGGATCCCCTCTGGGGTTAGGTGTGTGATCTTCCTGCCTTATAAGGACGCCAGGGCACAAGTGGCCCTTCTGGACAGCCTCGCCTGGGGCAGACATTCAGCTCCTAAGGCAGGAAGAGGCAAAAGCTACAGATCTGAATGACAATTCAGTCGTGCTCCAGGAAAAGCACTCCCCACGCAGGCGTGCCAGCCCCGGGGCCAGGTTTTTCGGGATGTGCAGTTTGGCAGAGCCAAGCCTGGAGTGCCCGGCAAACCGCTTTTGATCTAACACTGTAATGTTTTTTGAACTCAGCCTGAGTGCCTTTAATCGCTCCTAGCTCTGATTTCCCAGGTTAATTTCCTGACATCTAAGGAGCTTTGTTTTAGCGTGTGTAACTTCCTGCCTTTTATGTCAGAGCCTGCGAACAGACAGAATCAAGAAGTGAGCCAAGATGGGGGGGTGGGGACAAAGTCTTGGAGACGGGCTTCCTACTTTTATGTTCCTAAGACGCACACTTGCCCTTAGTCACTTTTCCCCCCAGATATTAACACAATAGAAGGCTGGTTTTGTGAGGTGTTAAAGAGGGTAGGAAGGGATGGGAGGGATGGGTAATCACGTGGAGTCCTGGGGCAGGGTTCACTCTGGTTTCACTACTTTGCAGTGACATTTCATTAATGCCTTTAGGGAGCAGTCCCTGTTGGTCCAGGGTCCACCCCCACCTTAACCCACCCCAATTCCCTCTAGGCAACTTTCCTCAACATTCAAACACCCTGGCAACCTGGACCTCAGCTGGCCTGAGCTAACTCTTCTGCTCCCCCTCACCTCCACTTTCCTGAGGATTTTCCTTTCTCCAGCTCTCCATTTACATTTGCTGTTTTTATTTGACAGCACCATTTTATCAGTTTGCTCAGCTGTTTGTTTATTCTTTGTGTGGGTGGGCTCCATGGTTTCTAGAAGCTTCTGGACAGCTGGGTTGTGCCTCTTTGACTTAGGGCACAGGGTGCCTTGAGCAGACAAGCCCCTAAATAAGTGTTTTTAATTGTGGCAGATGTTGCAACACTTACCTCTCTCCTGGGGCTGCTGGCAAGGCTCAATTAGCATCTCAGACACCCAGGCTGCAAGTGTAAAGCAGTTAAGTTTGGGAACTCAAATGGAAAGAAAACAAACAGATCTCTTACTCAGTAGGGGCCGAATTCATTAGCTCCAGGATGGAGGGAAGCCCTTGTGACACTTTGGAATTATTTAGAGTATCGGGTAGAAAGGATTGTATAGCATCTCCTATAAGCCCACTGATGCCTGGGGCCACGTTGGCTGTTTTGCTTTTTGTTTTTCTAGCCTCTGAGTCCCCCAGTGCTCAGGGCAGTTCTGGACATGCAGTAGGTGCTCAATAAACGAAGGTTGGATGAATGACTTGAAGTCTCACAGAGGAGCAAAGGGGGCTCCACAGAGGTGATGACGGGATCAGAAGGACTACCTCTGTCTCCTGCCTCCCCAGGGAGGGCCTTTCCTCTTAATTGACCTGTCTGTTTGGTTGTCTAATGTGGACCACAGACTGCTTCAAAGGCCCTCTCTAGCTTGGCCTTTAGGAAGCTCCTAAACTTCCTGATTTGGTGGAGTTGGTGAGGAGTGCCCAGGGCAGCACCAGCAGGACACCTGAGGCCTTTTTTTGTGGTAATATGGATGCGGGGTTGTGAGTTTAGGAGAGTCTTTTTCAGATGTGGTGGGGTCTGACAATCTGAATGTCTAGTGATGTTTGGCCAGGGACACACACTCCTAAAAGCAGTGCCCTGTAGCCACTCAGGATTGCCTTCCCAGAAGGTCTTAAGGGGACTACAATGTGTAGGTGTGGCTTGGGTGGAGCCTGGGGTTACCCATCAGGAAGATGAATCTTAACAATCTACCCTCCCAGCAGTTGAAAATAAATAGACATGTGTCAAAATCTTTATTTCCATTCTGTTAATCTTATTTAAAAGTATCTCAAGAATGGAAGAAAAAGTATCCAATGTACTCAGTACTTTTATGAGACCAATTTATATTTACTCACGCTTTCTTATGAAAGAGAGATCACAACTATAGCCCAGGATGGAGGAGAAAAATGGAGGGAGAAAGGAGAAGAGGAGGGAGGTCTGATAGAGGGAGGGTAAACAGTGGGACCACACCTATGGAGCATATTGCAAGGGTACAAGTCAAATCTATCAAGTATAGAACGTCAGTGTCTTAACACAATAATCAAGTAAATGAGGCGAAAGCTATATTAATTAGTTTGATGCAAGCACTCCAAATTGTATTAAAAAGAATCAACACATTGCACCCCACATATGCATAAATGTATTCCTGATCTATGTGTATATGTCTTAATAAAAGGGGGGAAAAAGAAAATAAATAAACAATGAGGTTCTTAGAAATAAAACAACTCAGAACAAAATAATTTCTTTGTTCAGGGATGCCCACAGCCTCTGTAACACTTTGCTTTTCTTTTCCCCTCTGTCCCTGTTTCTTTGTTTCTGGCTCTTTGCCTTTCTTAGTTTCTCGCTGTTTCTGAAGCAGGCAGACACATGCCTGTGAATGAGTATGTCCACAGACACGCAGCTGCTGCTGTTAGTGCTTCCCCCTGGAGTCATTCTCAGCAACCTTATACCTTCTGCTCTGCAGCTCAAACAAATTCTCGGTAAACAGGGAAGATATCAAGTGTTCAAGTTAAGCTGACTTGGCAGGTGTGGTGGCTCACACCTGTAATCCCAGCACTCTGGGCGGCCAAGGAGAGTGGATGGCTTAAGCTCAGGAGTCCCAGACCAGCCTGAGCAAGAGCAAGACTCTGTCTCTACTCAAAGTAGAAAAACTAGCCAGGCGTGGTGGCAGGTGCTTATAGTCCCAGCTACTTGGGAGGCTGAGGCAAGAGGACTATTTGAACACAAGAGTTTGAGATTGCTGTGAGCAATGGTGCTATGACACTCTACCCAGGAAGACAGAGTGAGACTACCTCAAAAAAAAAAAAAAAAAAAAAAGTTAAGTGACTTCTCTTCCAAAGATAGGCTTGACATTGTTCGGAGCACTACAGGGAAGTGCCCAGAGAAGGCAGAGAACCCATTCAGATTCCCAGTGGGGTCATGCAGAAGGTGCAGGGGGACAGCGGTGTCAGTGGCAAGGAGCCCAGGAATGGTCATCAGAGATAAGCCTAGTCACATGGGAACCACCCTTAGCATAGCTGCTGTTGCTCTGGGGGAAACCCACCTCCTTTCCTGCCTCTGGCCCTTTGGTGAACCCTCTGAGGGTCTGGAGCCAAACAGGCTTGGAATTCGAGCTCCAGCTCTGGCCCAAGTATTTCTGGCCGGGATGAAATAGCAGAGGAAAGAGGAGGAGAGAAGGGAGATAATGACAGGCTTCTCCTGCCTTTTAGCTGTGCTCATGGAGAAATGCCAATGAGGAGAGTCCAAATCTAGAAACTTCTTGATCAAGGACACTTCAGAGTCCCGAGGCCAGGCTTTCCTACACTGGGAGAAAAAGATTGCCATACAGCACCGGGACTAGGTAACTCCATGATTTCTAATTTAAGAGGGTTTTTTTTTTTTGCTTGTTTCTTTCTTTCTATTTCCTCTACCCCTAGCTACCTCCCCAGGGCATTCATCGGAATAAAGAGAACATGTAATTGCAGTGAGCTCCTTGAAAGGAAAGTGCTATATAAACAGAGTATTTTTATGTGTGTGTATAAAATATATCTTCTCGGGCTAGAAGTACTTTATTCATGGAGCTAAACAAAATAGGTTTATTTAGAATAGTAGCAACCCCAAAGGACATAAGTAGTGCAAAAAGCTTGTGTTTGGGGAAATATTAGTCAAGGGGAAACTGTTTCTAGCGTGTTCCCCCCACCCCCATATGTGGAGTCTTATTTTCTACCTTATCCCCTTTGTTTCACCTCAATGAACTTCTCCTGGCATACTCAGACATGGGCTTCTCCCAGTAGCCCATAATAAGGGTATCAGGCAATGATGTGCCAGTAAATGTGTTAGCAACTGGCTCTTTGGGAGTAGAGGTGGGAGAAGAAGTCTTATTTTGTAGTGTCTGCTAATTTCCATGATGTGAATACCCCTTACCATGTTCAATTTCAAGCTATCAACACAACTGATTGTAGGGTTGGGGGGGGGGGAAGAGGTACACAGTGGGAGGCCACCATGAGTCGGTTTCCCCACCGTTCAAGCTTACGTTTGTTTTCAATGCAAATAATCTCAAGAGCACAGATAACTGTAAAGTGTACCAATTAGGAAGTGATGCATTTGAGAATCTACTACACTAAGGAAATACAATTTATTTAATTGTATTTAATTATTGTGACTTAATTTTTAATATTGCCGCATTAACAACTGGCTTGGAAAGCAGTTTGCCCTCTCGAGTTGGTATGAGCTGGCCCCGGCACACCACTGGTTGAAGGCCGACTGGGTATACCCTTGACTCCTGTGAACCCCCTGGCTCACTTTGCCAAGCATCTATTGGGTATTTCACCTGGATGTCACTGTATGATGGTCAAGTAAATGGCTATGAATTAAGTTCCTCATTTCCCCCTCCGCATCCCCTTTCTGATTTTTATGCAGGTTAAAAATCTTGGTGTCTTCTTGTCTCCTGCTCTTTCAGTCTTCCCACTGGCCACCAAACTACCAAACTTTCTTTGCAACAGGGCTTGCAGCCGTGTTTCTCATACGTGGCTGGACACTGGAATTGCCTGGGAGCTTTAGACAAATCCTGACATGGGTTCTTCCATGGATGTCCTGATATCAGCCTGGGGTACAGTCTGTGGTTCAGCCAGGGCAACAGGATTTTTAAAAGCTCCCCAGTAGAATCTAACGTGTAGCCGGGGCTGACAATCTCTACTTCTCCATTCTCATTATCCTCAGCGTAATGAAACACAGCCTTGGAAGCCCCACAGAGCTGGCTGTGTATCTCAGCTTTTCTGCCATCAGCATATTCTTCTTAAGTTCTCAGAGATTCCCCTTGGCCAGTTGTAGAGTGGGAATAACAGCCTCTTCTATGTAAGGTAAAAATGCCTTAGTTTGGCACATGTCAGACAGTAAGCAGAGTGTGACATGGTGGTCCGAGGCTTATACCACGGACCATGGAAGGAACAATGAAGGCCTGAAATAAGTTAATTGTCTACTGATACTTTTAAACTTTTAAAAATTTGATAGATTACATCCATACCTAAAGTCCTCTGCTGTTTCCCTATCACCCAAAGAAGGAAGTCTGGACCCTCCAATCTGACACACACACCTTCATATCTGACCCAGAGCCTCATGCCTCCAGCATTTCTTCCAGTGTAACCTGTCTCAGACGCACGGTCATCTCAGGGGCTTCCAGGCCTCCAGGCCTTTGCATCTGCTGTCCCTTCTGCCTGGACTGCCTTCCCTTCCCTCTCACCTGGCCATTCCGACTCATCTGTTAAGAAGCGGCTCAGAGCTCACCCTCTACAAAATGTTTCCTGACTGTGTCAAAATTAATTATCCCTTCTTTGTATTCCCGCAGCTCTGGGTGCAGACCTTATTCAGCATTCAGCTGCATTATTTTAATTATTTGTTTTCGTATCTGTCCTCCTTCAACTGTGGCTTAGTCATCGTGGTGTTCCCCAGTGGCCCACACAGACGTTTGCGAAACAAACGGGTGCATTTCCTGTCTTTTGTAGCGCCTCTCTCTCTTGCCCTCTGATGTGAAAGAGATGCCTGCAGATTACGAGTGAGCGAGTCTGGGTCAGACAATGGCTTACGTGAGCACCTCAGAAGCACTTCTGTTTGTTGTATGCCCAGAAAGAAACTCCTCTCAGATGCCCCATGGCGAGGCACATTGAAATGGGCTGTGGTGGACAGGTGAGAAGCTTCCCCTTCACCCTTCACCCCTGGAGAGGCTGTGTTTGGAAAACCCTTGTTGATTTTAACTTGAATATTAGTCACCCATAAAATGCTGCCAGGAATCTCTCTGGGGCTGGCTGAAAGTCACAGAACATGTGCGGACTGTTTTCTAAGCTGTGCTTTGTTAAAATAGCAATTCCCAGCTCGCCTCAGGTGGAGAGTTTGGGTTCACGGTTCATTGGATATTTTAGGAAAATATGAGTGAACATTCCAATCCCTTCTTTCCCCACTCACAGTGTGTGAGGTTGTTTGTTCACATGGCTTAGACTTTTCAGAGAACAGATTGCTGATAGTGGCCATTCCGTCTCCTGGCCTTCTCCCAAAAGCACCATATTTAAGCTCTCCGTGGACTGGAGAGCATTGCTCTGCAGGCTCAGCCCAGGGCTGGTGTGGAGCAACTTTGGAATCCCTCATAGAGACAAAGCCCCGGGCACACATTAAAGACAAGGCCAGTGCTGGCTATTTTCTGAAAGGCCATAGATCTAACCAGGTTGTAAGAATGGATAAATCAATCAACAGAGGAATCTCTCCTCAGACCTTGAAGAAAGGATTTGAAACACAAGTACAGATTCAACCATTATTTTCACCTCCCATCAGCTTTCCCCCAGTCTCATCTGGAGGCTTCCCCACTTGCCTCTGAGCCCTGACTTGGTCTAGGTGCTTCACCACTGTTTACCAGATTAACCTTTAGTGCAGTGGTTCTCAACCTTCCTAATGCCGTGGCCCTTTAATACAGTTCCTGGGGGTTGCGACCCACAGGTTGAGAACTGCTGCTTTAGTGTCAGATGGTGAGAAAGACCATCAGTGACCAAGTACACGATTGGAAGCTGGATGGTTTGCTAATGAATTCTGGCTGACACGGAAAAAGAAAAGCAAGTGAAACATTTTTTTAAACAAAAGCAAGTGGAAGTTGAGGTAGAAAACGGCTTCATTCCAGAAAGTGAGGTCCAGACTGAATGTCACTCTTCATCCAGTGGACATCTATGCTGGAGGTGGTGTGGAGAGAGTGAGGGTGGGGGCTGTTGGTGAAGCAGCAAGGTGTGGACAGGGAGGAGGGTTTGACAGAGATCCAGCTGACTCTTGGGAGAGCTTCAGCAAGGGTGAGGAAACAGATCCTGACCATAGAAAGTCACTGCTGCAACGCCATGTTGTCAGATCATGGCTGGGGGTGATTCTCTGGGAGTGAGGGCAATGCTGCCTTGTGCCTGCTTGGGCAGCAAGCACAGGTGGCATTCACTTGTCAGAATTTTCAGGAACTAGAGAATGTACATTCAACAACAACAAATATGCTTAGCTAAGCAAGTGAAATTAGATTCCACAATTCAATTAACAAATACCAGAGAAGATGGTGAAGACTGTTGGAGGAGGGAAGATCGGTGGTGTGGAGCGTACCATCCCACAGAGAGAGAGCAGTTACCACCTGCCACCTAAGGAGTCTGTTGAGTCAAGCTTCCTTTGGTGCTTGGGCGTTATCCTGGAAGGTTTGCCATCCTGATTCCAAGATAGGAATTGGCAAAGTTCTCTTTACTGGCTGTACCCCAGGATGGAGGTGGAGGTTCACGGAGGGCATAATCTTGGCCACAGCACCATATTATGGGGCCAAATCAAACACCCAAATAATAGAGTGCAGGGAGCCACACCCCTTGTCATACTTCATCTCCGCATCTTTCTGAAAGTAGAGAAGGCACTTGTTCATCCATGCATCCACCCACCCAGTCATCCATCTACCCATCCATCCATCCATCCAACATTTACTAAGCAACATGTGCCCAACTCTGTGTTAAGAATTAAGGATGTAGTAAGATAGACCCTGGCTCCAAGATACTCAGAGCCCAGTGAGGAATACAGGCAAGACTTTTAACTATGACATCATACTGTGACAGCATCAGACTAGAGTTCCATACAGGCAGGCCAGGAGCACACAGCAGAGAGGTGTTGGCTCTAGCCTTGGAGAAAAGTCCAGGCAGGTTCAAGGTGATCTGGAGGGATGAGTGGGAGTGAGCCAAATGACAAGAAGGCAGGGGGGTGGGGATCAATTCCAGGGAGTGAGAGTCACATTCATGAAGATACAGAGGAACAAAAAAAGGAAGAAGTAGGTCGCTGAGCCTGGCTGGAGCCAAACAAGCGGGATCCTAGCAAGAAATAGAATCCGAGAGACAGAAAGTATCAATAAAGACTGTGTACTGTACTAACATTTTTTACTTTATTCTGAACTGATGAGGGATAATTGAACACTTCTCCTTTTTAAGTCAACTTTCTTAAAGTTATATTTTACATACAATAAAATGCATGCTTTTAAAAATTTGTATATATTTAAGGGGTACAAGTGCAATTTTGTTACATGGATATATTATGTTGCGGTGAAGTCTAGGCTATTAGTGTAACCATCACCCAATACTGTTCCTTGTACTCATTGAGTAATTTCTAATCCTTCACCTCCCCCAAGTCTGCAATGTTTATTATCCCGCACTCTGTGACAATGTGTGCACATTATTTAGCTCCCATTTATAAGTGAGAACCATACCAGCAGGTATTTGACTTTCTGTTTCTGAGTTACTTCACTTAAAATAGTGGCCTCCAGTCTATCCATGTTCGTGCAAAAGACACAAGTTCATTCTTTTTTTATGGCTGAGTAGTATTTTGGGGTGAGTGTGGAGTGCATATGTATATGGACACAAATACACACACACACACACATTTTCTTTACCTGCTCATCAGCTGGAGGCCACTTAGGTTGATTCCACAACCTCATGAATAGAAAACGCACTCATTTTAAGTGCTTAGTTTGAGGATCTAACCCAAATAAGACAAAGAACACTTCTATCTCCCCCAAAAGTTCTTTGTGCCCCTTTCCAGACAGCACCTTCCCCAGCTCCCAACTCTAGGCAACCACTAATCTGCTCTCAGTCCCCAGGGGTTCATTCTGCCTGTGCTAGAACTTCCTGTAGACAGAATCACACACTGTGTTCTCTTTTATATCTGGCTTCTTTCCTTTAGTATGATGTCTTTGAGATCCAGCCATGTCGTTGGTATAGCAGAAGTTTATTTCTTTTTAGTGCAAAGTATTCTATCACATGAGTTCCCATAATTTGTTTATCTACTCTTCTGTGGATGGATATTTGGGGTTCCAGTTTTGGACTATTGTAAGTAAAATTGTTTTCTGATCATTCATGTACAAATCATTTTGTATGTTCATAAGAAATCTTTTTGCTATGAATTTTTATTTTTCTTGGGTGAATAACTTTATAAATGCCTAAAAAGCACATAAAAGATGCCCCCTATCATCAAGAAATGCAAATTAAAACAATTAGATACCAGTATGCACCTAGTAACATGTCTAAAATGAAAATGACTGACCATAACAAAAGCTGGTGACAGTGAGAGGGACAGCGTATAATTTGTTCATATTTGTATTTATCTTTCATATAATTTGTATACGTTTTTCATGCCTGTGGGTGGGAAAGTAAAATGGTTTGTCCGCTTTAGAAAAAACAGTTTGGTAGTCTCTCTTTTTTGTTTTTTACCTTTCCTTCTCTCTCTCTCTCTTTTTTCTTTTAGGCAGAGTCTCACTCTGTTGCCCAGGCTGGAGCTCAAGCAAAACCTACTGGGCTCAAGCAAATCCTCCTGCCTCAGCAAACTCAAACTCCTGGACTCAAGCAATCCTCCTGCTTCAGCCTCCTAAGTAGCTGGAACTATAAGCACCCACTACAACACCCTGCTAATTTTTCTATTTTTAGAAGAGACAGGTTCTTTCTCTTGCTTAGGCTGTTCTCAAACTCCTGAGTTCAAGCAGTCCCCTGCCTTGGGCTTCCAGGGTGTTAGTCAGCCTTCCAATATGTGAGGAAGACAGATACGAGCCACCATGTCTGGCCTTAGTTTCTTATACCTACGTATATACATACATTTACCATAGGACCCAGCAATCCCACTGTTGAATTTTTAGCCACTGACCAATTTTGAGCAGGGCAGCAATAGCAACAGATTCGGTCTTTAAACAACATTCCAATGGCACTGAGGATGACAGATTCTGTGAGTTTAGATAGTCTTCATAAATATTAACTTTTATTATTGAAAAATAGTCCATCATACTTAAATATTATACACGAGTACTTATTGCCCTATTGTGAATTGTTAGGTAATCATAGTTATTTTGTTACTGAATAGAACTCTGAATAAACTTCTTCATGCCCATAACTATTTTACTTCTGCTGATTTAGTTTCTTAAAATGAGCTCCCTAGGATCAGAATCACTGAGTCAATGTTCTTAAACACGTTTATGCTTTTTGCTGCCAAGTGCCATTCTGACTGTCTAAGGACTGTACCAATCCACAACCGGGTGTATAGAATTCATTATTTTTTATAGATCAGAAAAGAGAAGCTCAGATGAGTGAATTAGTTAACATGGGTAGGAACACACGCAACCGTGCTTTGAACCCTTGTTCTTGATCCTTGCTTAACCTAGTGATTCTTTCTCTCCCGCTTGCCTCTATGAACCCACTCGTTTCTTCGTCCATCCACACTTGTGTTCATTCAGCAGTTGTCTGTAGATCGCTCCTCCGCCCTGTGGACTCTGCAAGATGCTGGGGATACCAGAGCTCTTCTTTGCAAGGAGCCTGTGGTCTAAGGACCTTCCCTGATCCCCTTGTCTCTGCCTCACCGGCGTGGAGAAAATCTCAAGTGAACAGACTGAATGACAAAAGGAAGGCAAGAAGAAGTGTTAAAGCCATATGCTGGGCTGTGGCTTGGATAATAATTTCGACTCAGCTTCCAGGGCCATGCTGAGAGACAGCGAGAGAACCGCATTCTGAGTTATGCCGGCATTTGGCTGGGTCAGACAGCCACGTGGGTGGAGGCCTGGAATTAAGAAACGTCTCAGTGGGGAATGACAACAGAGATTCAGCGTGAGCCTAAGAAGGAAGGAGGACACAGAAGCACTCAGCAGGCAGAGCGGCAGGTCGAAGCAATAGCTGGGGGAGCTGGGGGGCATTCTGAATTGAGTGCGTTTTCTTGTGAACAATTCACATTTCTTGAGTTCTTGTTCTGTGTTCTGGCAGTAGAAGAGAAAGGTTTTAGGGGCTAGAGAGTGAGTCTGAGAAATATTGGGCAGGTATCAATGCAGGTGCAGGTGCGTGTAGGTGGCGGAGACGGCGCCATCGTATTGTGGTGTGTTCCAGATCCTCACTCCAATCCTCACCCCCAGATGTTCCATCCCTCACCTCGATCTTGGCACCCACCCCTTTTCTCTAACCTCTCCTTCACTGCGCCCCTTGCTGTGCATACCAAGTGAGCTCTGTGGTGGTGTCCCAGCCCCTTGCCGAGGCACCCTACCCAGACCTGCATCCCTACACTGGGATGACAACCACAGACACCTGCAGATGCCAGTCAGGTCAGCCAATGAGTAAAGAGGGATGCTGGATGCTGTAGCTTCTCACTGTCACCACAGGGCAGTTGCTTTGCTCTGTGGGATTGATGCCAACGCTGCTAATAGAACTGGGTGTCACGTGTTAGCCCAAGGTCCCAGGAGAGCTGGGAAAACCAGTTTATATTCAAAATCTCACTATGTTCAAATACTCAAGATCCAGTGAATTTAGACTTTTTTTTTACAGTTTGTATTGACTGAATAAAATGAGACTTGGGACCAGATTCCACTGACGACCTTTCATCTGTGCTTCTGTTATAGGAAGTGCCATGTTCCGTTCTGTCTCTCTCACTGTCCTGTCTCTCTAATTCCTAGGATCTGCTTCCAGGGTGACTGGTCAGCTAGTTAAGTTCCAAGCTCGATCTGGCTTAACGGTGACAGATTTGCCTTTGCTTTCTAAGCCATGACCTGGAAGTACAGAGGGTGATGGGGAAAACTGAGGCCCCCAAGAAGGTGGGCTGGCCATTTTGGTCCTAGTTCTCAACAAACCATGTGCGCAGCTTGTGGGCTCTGACCATATTTAGGGTTACCTCCTTCTAGAGGTTTCTGAGGACATGCAGAGATTATTCATGAATGGCTCCATGGGGGCCCTGGGCTTGAAATGGGGAAGGATTTGCTCTGGGGGAAGCTATCTGTTGAAAGGTGGGGGTGAACAATTTCTGTGCAGCTGGGGTTCAGTCCTACCTGCATTGTTCAATATGGTAGCCAATAGTCTCATGTAGCTATTTAAATTAAAATGAATTAAAATGAAATAAAATTAAAGAATTTAGGTCCTCACTGTACTGGCCACATTTCAAGTTCTTAATAGGCATGTTGGGCTGGTGGCTACTGCAGTAGCTGGTGCAGAGCTGGAATATTTACATCCTTATGGAGAATTCTACTCCCAGCCGCAGTCCTGGGAGTCAGGAGACCTGAGTTTTATCCCCAGTTCACCCACTCACAGGCTTAATTCCTCAGTATCTTGTTTCTTTTTGGTAAAGTGGAGATGATAACATTTCCTGCAACATTCCCTTAAGAATCGATAATTAGAGGAAAATACATATTGGCCTTATAGTAATTACCAAAGCTAGAAAGGCCCGAGACCTCCTAGCCAGAATGCTATATTGCACAAGCCAGGCTTTAATACTCAAAAGGAGCCTTTCCTTCCCTCGCTTGGCCCCCAGTCTAGACCTTGGATTTCACTGCATTAACATTGCTTGACAGCAGAACCTCAGACAGATTCCCTAGGTGCATATAGGTGGGGAGGACAAGCAAGAAGGAAGAACTACAAGGTGAGGCTGCTCCAGGAGCTGTGGAGTACACAGTCTGCACAGCTGTCCAAGGTGGACTAAGGGAGAGGCAGGATTTTCTCACTGGCAGTCGTGCAGAAAGGAGAACTGGGATGGGCAGTCAGGTGGGTTTGGTTACAGTGGACGCTAGGAACGCTAAAAAGCAACAGAGGCTCAGATCTACGGCCTGCATGTGGTAGAAGCTCAAGACATATGTGCTGAATGAATGAATGAACCATGCAGCGGGTAAAAGCTAATGAGCTACTTCTGATGACTTTGGCTACTCTCCTGACTTCCTCATCAAGATAAAGTCTTATATTGGGATTGCGGGACTAAATGGAAGTTCTGGGTTCTTTGAGGATTCTCCATACTTCTTTCCAAAGAAGTTGTATTAGTTTGCAGTCCCACCAACACACCTACACAAGAAAAAAACTCAATTCAGTTTAAGTTGAGGGGAAGGGGGAGGGGAGAGAGAGATGGGTTTGGTGTGCTCTGACCTAATGGACACAGTATAGGGGTATGTGGCACACCTCCTGGGTGCAGGACACAACTACAACAGAGACTTTACTTAACAAATGCAAATATTGTAACCTAATCATTTGTACCCTCATATTAATCTGAAATAAAGAAAAAAAGGTAAAGTCTTGAATTAATAAAGGAGGGCAGGATTAGCATGCAAATGGAATGCAGTAAATACATAGGATGTATAATAGCCTCTCATACGTATTGGACAGTTTCTATGTTCTAAAGAATTCTGTTCTATTTTTACTCTTTACAAATACTCTGTGTCTTTGTCCCCATTTCATAGAAGAGTGAGTTGCCCGAGTCACATAGCTTTGTGCAACCATTGGTTGCAGATCCAAGATTTAAAACTAAAATCCATATGTTTCCTGCTATGCCAAACTGCCCTTAAAGGCTTAAAGAAAGAGCGTGTTCTCTCTAAGGAGGCCTGTGCTGCCCAATCTTTAATGCAAAGATCTGCAGTGACCTCTAAGCTTCAGGTGGACTCCTGGCTTGGCTGATGCTCTTTCTGGGTTAGCTTTGTTTTTAGACTGACCTGTTCCTGTACTGTACCATTTATACAAGCATTTCACGGCACTTTGGGATCAGTTGCCTTGAACATGCAACAGCAATGAAAAAGTTAGGCTTTCTCCCATTTGAAAATGGAGAAATCGTAGTACAGAGAAGTGATATGATTTGTCCGAACGTCAAAGTAAGTAACTGGTGGAATGAATATGGAAATGATGTTCAAGAGACTTTCTGGGGAACCGAAATGGATCCATGTCATACAGTAGTGTGTATCTATTGCTGTAGTTATGAAGTTGTTGGGTGTGTTTTGTTTCTTTAATTTCAGTGCTTATAATCGCACATTCTAGAGAACAGAACAATGCCAAGAGAACAATGCCACAGGCCACTCCCCCGGACATCAGTTTCCTTCTGTGAGGAGGACGTTGAATTACGTCAGACCCTGCTTATTATGTTTCTATTAATGGCTTTGCAAACCCTCTCCTTGCAAGTATCCCTATGCGGCCAAGAGTGTGTGAATTAAGGGACACCAGAGAATTCTATGAGGTATCCCTCTACCACTGTCTTTCCTGGACTTTTCCTTTTACATTTACGACCTAGATGATGTCTTTCATTCACAGAGGTAACCACACCCCACTCAAGTTCCCTTGGGGACCAATGGATATCTTGGGACAGGGTGTCCTGGGAGATAGAATGCCCAATGGGGGGTTTCTGGAAGGCTCCATGGAGGAAAAATAAGGGAAAAAATTTTCCAGTCAATCACATGTGCAACTTCACAGTCGTTCTGGTACAAGGTCTCTCAAGATGTGTTTCACAAACACTAGTTGCATGAGCTGCTCTGTGATTAAAAGGTTCTGGGACCAAAGATTTGGGTCATATTGTAGCTCACGTCACCCGCATGGAGCAATAACGCAGATCAGCATTTTAAAAGTTACAAGAAGCCCTGCAGAGAGGAAATGCATCTATTTTTGTTTAAGATACTTTGTCCTAAGTTTGCTTGAATGTGGAACCCTCCCCAGTCCACCGCCATCACATCTCTTGATATCCCAGGAAAACACTTTTAGCGTTGAGGGTAGAAGGCCCAGGAGAAGGCTGAACCTCGTGTCTGAAAGAAAGGTGAGCCTTCTTCCCACTGTCTGTTCCTCTAATTAGTAAATCCCACGCTGTGCTTAGTAAATCACCGATGTATCAGGAAGCTCACAAACATTATTTAAAGCATGCAGAGGGGGGCGGCGCCTGTGGCTCAGAAGGGTAGGGTGCCAGCCCCATATGCTGGAGGTGGCAGGTTCAAACCCAGGCCCAGTCAAAAAAAAAAATTAAAAAATTATAAATAAATTTTAAAAAAGCTATAAAAAAATAAAATAAAGCATGCAGAGGTGCATTCTCTTTGACTGGAGAAGCACCCCTACCACCTGTAATGTTTAGCAGGAAGACAAGGACTGCAGTGAAACCAGATCATTCCCATAAGGTCTGCAGAGGCCTTGTGCTGACTCCTCACTGGAGGTTGACCTTCTCCATTGTATACGCTCAGAGAACCTGTTTTTCCCTTCAGAACACTCCTTTCCAGCCCCCTTAGAAAGCCACTAGCTTAGTTATTGGTTTATGGCTTCCATCCCCTGGCAGGTAACAAGTCTTCAACAAATACGTGTGAAAATTTTTCACTAAATACATTAGTAATAAATCCACATCTCTTGAAACTTATTAAACCAAACACTTCCTCACACTCCAGGCAAACACCTGTATTTGTTTTGTTTTGTTTTGTTTTAGGGTTACCACAACAAATTACCACAATCTTGCTGTCTTAAAGTGACAGAAACTTAACTCTCACACAAGAGGCCAGAAGTCTGACATCAAGGGGTTAGTGAGGTCGGGTCCTTCTGAAGGCTCTGAGGGAGAATCTGTTCCATACCTGATGAAGTTTACATGTTTGGTTCCTTCCAAATCTCATATTGAAATTTGGTCCCCAGTGTTGGAAGTTGGGGCCTGGTGGGAGGGGTCTGGGCCATGGGGGCAGGCCCTCGGGAAGGGCTTGTAAATCCCCACAGTAAACAAAGAGTTCTTGGGTGGCGCCTGTGGCTCAAAGGAGTAGGGTGATGGCCCCATATACTGGAGGTGGCGGGTTCAAACCGCCCCAGCCAAAAACTGCAAAGAAAAAAGAAAGAGTTCTCACTCTATTAGCACTGGTATCACCTCCTCTCTCTCTCTCACTCTCTCTCTCTCACTCCCTCTCTTGCCCCTGTGATACACCTTCAACTTCTGCCTTGATTGGAAGCTCCCCGAAGCCCTCACCAGAAGTGGATGGTGGAGTCATGCTTGAACATTCTGCAGGATTGAGAGGCGAATAAACCTCTTCTTTTAGAAATTATCCAGCCTGAGGTATTCACTTTATCATAGTGATACCAGACTTTCAGGTTCTTGGTTTTGGCGATCCAATGAATGAATCAACAGACCACAGGATCAGCAGCAAGACAGAATTTATTTACAGAAAAGAATACAAAAACACTAAAGTTTCTAGTAGGGAGAGAAAACTCAAGTTGGGAGAGAAAAGCTCTCTCCATTTTTTCTCTCTCTGTCTCTCTCCATTTAGAGGTATATATAGGTGCATTGGTTGAGGCCAGGAAATGAATGGATACAGTTCCATCCACTGGGGGAAGGTGAATGAATGTACTAATGAATGGACATAGTCCATTCACAGAATTGAGGCCTAGGAAACCTACATGAAATTGACCCAGGCATATGAAATGGGGGTTCCATATTTAGTCATAAGTATAAAGGGAAGGAGACACCAAGGTGCTGGTGTCTCCCCAGCAGTTGTCTGGTCCCTTTGGCTACAGGAGCCTCTGGTGGGGGAGGGAGGCTCCCCTCGCCCTTGCCTATGCTCCAGCCCTCTGTTTCCTCTGCAGGCTGCTGCCCCACTTGGCTGAGCTGGCTGGGGTGCCACTTGTCCTGTATCAATAGTGCCATGTGTCCTAACACAATCCTTCTCTCCTGGCTTCCATGTGCCCTTGGCAATCCTGGGCATCCCTTGGCTTGTAGCCACATCATTCCAATCTCTGCCTCCATTTTCACATGGCCTTCTCTCTGCATGTTGGTTCAAAGACGCCTGTGTAGAAGCCCAGAATCTGTCACACACAACGAAAGCCTGACTGGAACCTTCTGCTGTGATACCCTGTCCCGCTATCCTGCCAACCAATCATCTACCCACATCCTCCAGTCTTTTCTCATGAACCTCCAAGGTTTCCTAGTAAGTGGCGGCTTATACCTGTTACCATCATTCATTCCATCAACAGACATTTGTTGGGTATCCTTGAAGGTGGTAAGATTTTCCTAAGTGGAGAAGATGGGGAGGCATTTCAGGTGTCAAAAATATAAGGGGAAAAAAAATGGTTTGGTTGGGGAACAGAGAATATTTAATCCCTTTCTTTCTGTTTCTCACTTCTCATCTTCCTTTTATGGTCAGGCCACAGAATCCACAAATTACCCATTCACACATCTTGTCCTTGGCTATGACAGTGCCAGGTTGGCTTGGCTGGTGCTGTAGACATGAGATTTGCTATCGAAGAGGTCGCCAGGTTGTGGAGCAATGATCCTCCCTTCTGTGCACTCACCTCTTAGCTGCACTGTGTAAGGACTGTGACATTTGGATAGTGGCTGTTCCTGAAAGACATAGGGCTGAATGTGTATAAACTTGATCTATGGGAGCTTTGGTTCTGCATTAGACCTCACTAAGATGAGAGCAAAAGAGCTTAGCTGGAAAATTAAACTACAAAAATGTCCTGGCTTGGCGCCTGTGGCTCAAGCGGCTAAGGCGCCAGCCACATACATCTGAGCTAGCAGGTTCGAATCCAGCCCAGGCCCGTCAAACAACAATGATGGCTGCAACCAAAAATGATAGCCGGGTGCTGTAGTGGGCACCTGTAGTCCCAGCTACTTGGGAGGCGGAGGCAGGAGAATCGCTTGAGCCCAGGAGTTGGAGGTTGCTGTGAGCCATGATGCCACGGCACTCTACCCAGGGTGACAGCTTGAAGCTCTGTCTCAAAAAAAAAAAGAAAAGAAAAAAATGTCCTGCTCTGCTTTCCACAAACCATAGAGTTTGTGGCTGTGTTATGAATTAACATTTCAGCTAAATAGACAGATGGAGGCTGGGAGGTACTTTGGCTTTGAATGTGAAAGCAGGAAAACATTGGAGCCATGGTTAACTGTGGGGCTAGGATTTTCCATCCCGTGAAAACGCCCCTCCCCATGGTTCTGCCATGTAGCTCCCCCCGCCCCCGCCCCCGCCAGTAAACACTATTATAGAGCCACACACCGTGTGGAGTAACACTTGTGGGCTTGACTCTTGTTACCATGAATTACTTGAGATAAGGTGTTGAAAGCATGATGACTTTCCATCATATGCGAAGAAGAAAAATGAGGGAAGAGGTACAGTTTTGTTTTTTCCTGATCCCAGGGAAGGGAGAGAACATAAATCTGAAATAATCCATTTTTCTCTTTTAATCTGTTGCCTGAAAGAAAAGTGAGATGTGAACCCACACACGAGGAAGAGCTAGAGGAAAATAAATGAAATGCTAAAGAATTATCATGACAAATCCCCAATACATACTCTGCCTGAAGGAAAAAAATGTTTCTAAGAATTGCGTAGGAAAACACAGAGAAATATTGTGGTAATGTCCACATCCATGTCTGTGAAGGCAGGAAACGCTTTCCTTAAAATTAAATTTCAAATAGATACTGTTGGTTTTGATGTTGAGACCCTGGGACAGAGAAAACCCTGAAAGGGTTCCAAAAGTTTGCTCTCTATTATTCACTTCCTTTCTTTACAGGAAGCAAAATATAAGACCTTTGGGAGCAAATCTAAAGAATATAGTACGTGATATGCTTTGAATGTATTTGGCTTTGAATGTGAAAGCAGGAAAACATTGGAGCCATGGTTAACTGTGGGGCTAGGATTTTCCATCCCCTGAAAATGCCCCTCCCCATGGTTCTGCCATGTACCTCCCCCCACCCGCCCGCCAGTATACACTATTATAGAAATATTCACAGCAACTATGTCAGACTCTTAATAAAGATGAGTCTGGCATATTTACATGAGAGAAACAAAGGCATCATTTTTATTCTTTTGAATCAGGCACTTGAAGCACATTTCATTAACCTTGATGCATCAGGGCAGTGGTTCTCGAGCTTCCTAATGCTGTGGCCCTTTAATACAGTTCCTGACCATCGTGACCCACAGGTTGAGAATCGCTGCATTTGGGGGTCCTCAGCTCATGCATTTTATTTTGCAAAAGGGCACCATGCGCATTTCTCTCCTCATGTCTGCTCGCTTCGAGAAATCTTTTGACCCTTCACACACACAAAGAAACATTTCTACAAGGTACATAAATCTCCAAACTATATCCCCAACCAGGTGATTTGCAAAATGGATCATTCGATTGTTTCCATGAAGAAGAGAAACTGTCCTTTGAAGGTTTCCTTCTTGAGGTTGGGGTGTGGAGTTGAGGCTGGGGGAAAGGAGGGTGGGTTTTTGCTGGGACAAGTGATGGGACTTCTGGAGCCTTGCAGTGGTTGAGGAAGAACTCTCATGGGAAGGAATGCCTCCTGGAACAGGTGTGTCCACCGGATTCTGGGATTACACAATGCAAGTGCGGATGAACGTTAAGTCAAAGAAAGCAGTGAAGGGGGGACCGGAGGACACAGGATATTTTAAGATGAGATTGGAAATGAAATGAGTTGATGAGGCAAAGACGTGGGGATGGCTGTTCCAGATGACAGGAGCTGTGGAAGATGTCACTGCATGTTTGTCTTTAGGAAGAGGGTAAAGCTTAAAAGGCAAGAAGCATCAAATATTCAAAGTACTACATACAGCATAAAACACAGTTTTAGAATCTGAAAGTGATACGAGAACACAGATTTCGTTTTAAGTGGTTTTGTGGAACATGATTTTCAAAAGCTAAGGAATCATTTGATGTGGCATGGAGGTGTGGTGGCGGAATTGTGGACCCCCAAAAGCTATGTCCACACCCTATGCCCTGAAACTGTGAATGCAACCTTATTTGGGAAAAGCATCTTTACAGATGTAGTTGAGGAACTTTAGCTTAATTAATTTTAACTTAAAATGTTTTATATTGGCTTTAGGGTCCACCTGGGTTGCCGGATGATCTCACTAACGATTCTTAATTCCCGGCTCGGCGCCTGTGGCTTAATCGGCTAAGGCGCCAGCCATGTACACCTGAGGTGGCAGGTTCGAATCCCCAGCCCGGCCGCCAAACAATAATGATGGCTGCAACCAAAGAATGGCCGGGTGTTGTGGCGGGCGCCTGTGGTCCCAGCTACTTGGGAGGCAGAGGCAGGAGACTCGCTGGAGCCCAGGAGTTGGAGGTTGCTGTGAGCTGTGATGCCATGGCGCTCTACCCAGGGGGATAGCTTGAGGCTCTGTCTCAAAAAAAAAAAAAGATTCTTAATTCCCTGCAACATTTCTCTGCTTTTGTTTTACAGTAATTAGAGAGAACACACACGACTCACAGAGGAGGAAGCTTCGTAAGGATGGGGCAGAGGTTGCAGTTAAACGACCACAAGCCCAGGAATACGTAAGGCCATCAGAAGCTGGAAAAGGCAAGAAAAGACTCTCCCTCAAGATTTCAGAGGGAGAGTGGCTCTGTCAATACCTTGATTTTGGACTTCTGGCCTCCAAAACTGTGAGGCAGTAAAGTTTTATTATAAGCCACTCGGTTTGTGGTAATCTGTATGGCAGCCCTAGGAAATTAATACAGGTAGTTGTTGCAGGATCTTAGCATCCAGACAGATCTAGCTGAGAATCCTGACTCCTCCCGTTCCTAGACTTTTGTGAACTACTTACCATCTCTAAATATTAACTTCTGCATCTGTGCCTCCCGCATGGCAACAGAGTCAATGTGTGGAAAGGATGGAACACAGTGAATGCTAAATAGTGGGTACTTGTCTGTGGCAGCTTGCACTATGGTAGTGAACGTTGCCTCCCCTACCCCCATCCACTTGCTCTGGTGCACACACACCACCCTGGTTAGTACACTGTTCCCTCTCAGTGACTCAGTTCCCTCCTACACTCTGCTCTGTTGGGCTGGGACTGGGACTCTACTGACTATATGTCCTCTTTGCCATGTAGGGGCACTGGAGGAAATGGGGTGGCAAAAGGAGGGAGAAGGGACTTGCCCCTCCTTTCTGCTTGCTTTTCCTGCCAGCATCACCCAGCAGTGACTGATCACCCTGGAGGCAGCACTGGCTGCTGTGAGTTGTGGTTTCCAGCTTCTTTCAGGGCTCCTGGAACAAGCCCCTTCACACCTGGTCAGAGGTACCAGCACCAGCCAGGCAGTGTCTCCTCCTCACAAGTCTGAGTCCTAGCTCCACAGGGTCCCTCCTCCAAGCTTCTAGGGTGTGATTACCCAGTCTTGTTCCTATGTCCCCCCAGCCCTAGGGGTGGGAGCCACTTCCTATAGTCACTAGCTTTTGTCCCTCAGGGTTCCCCATTTGCCTCTCAGTCCCTCACACCTGTTTAACCAATTCCCTATATTAAATTCTCTCTGTTAAAATCACTAGTGTAGTTTCCGTTTTTGACTGGCAGATATGAAACCTTGAAACCTTATGTGGCTTGCTTGGTTTCCTCTGTGGGTGAGAAATGTTGGTACCACTGAATAAGCACTGAATTGAAACCAGAAAGACTTAGGTTTGCTTCCTGGCTCCTTTACTTTCCAGCTGAGAAATCTTGGCCGAAATACTTGGCTGCTTTGAGAGCCCAGTTTTCTTATTTGTGAAATGGGATTAATAACGTTTATTTTCTAGGAGTATGTGTAGTTGAATGAGATAATGTCTAAAAAGGGCTTGGCACCTAGCAGATGTTTGAAAGATGTCGGGTATCATTTTACATGCATCAGAAATATATTTTTGCATCTGTGTATTTCTGATAGGTGCTTTTTACTGTTGAGCTTGTAAGCTCGTCTGAGCAGGGCTAGACTTTCATTTCAACTTCATTGATTCATTTAGGACATTTGTTTTAGATAAGAAGACTGAAATTCTATTTTATTAATTGACATGGCCCCAACGGACTTGAGAAAGTGATAGTTATGATTATGAAAGGATTTGGCTTAAAACTGTACCGTAAATCAGGATGATAAACAGGACTCTCATTTGGGAGTGCCACCAGGATGCTTCTGATAGCCTGACACTCACCATTGCTCACTCAGCACATCTCACACGGACACCCTCCTGACTTTCAGAAGCACATTCAATAAAAGGTTATGTCATCCCTGGGGGTGGTGGAATGTGAATTATACATTAAACAAATATAATCAGACTGGGATTGTTTGCTTAAGACTTAGGAAAAATTTATTTGAAGCCACTCCCATGTTTAAAGACTTTCAATGTCAAAAACCATGATCTGCCAGTCACCAAGATTCTTTAGGTACCTACTGTAGGGAAGGAAGCCTTCACCAGGGGATGCCAGATAAAGCCAGACAAAACTGGGTCTTAGTCCATGGGGAGGCCAAAGTCCAGCAAAATCTAATATATGCACACATGATTCCTCTAAGTTCTGGAATTTTCCAGAACTCCCAGAAAGATTCAGAGCTTAGGACATAAGAACCATCCTGAAAACTTTTTCAGAATCTATTGGAAATTATTTCTTTCCATTCTCTCTTCACCCCTCCCCAGCTACCTGCCCCAGTGCCCTGACGTCACTGTCAAACATCATTAGTTCACTCAGAGGAGGCGAGTTCCATCTACTGGGTCCTAATTGCTTCCTTTTGTCCATTATCAAAGTGTATCATCCCTACTCTGCCAGGACACAGGGGAACAGCACTCAGCCTGACCTGGAGCTTTGGGGAATGCTTCAAGGAGTGATGGAAGCTACAGAGTGTTGAAAAGTGGGTAAGAGGTACCTATGTCAGAAAAGATAGGCACTCCAGACTGAGGAAAGAACGTGAGCAACACCATAAAACTATAAACAACAGGATGCGTTTTAGGAGCTACAAGTGCTTTAGCACAACTGGAGCATAACGTGTCAGGGAAGGCCTGGAGAGGAAATAAGAAGGGTGGGTTCTATTCATGCAGAACTCAGGGTGCTAAGCAAAGAATGGACCTTTATTCTGTCTGGTTGGGAAGCTATGGAACAGTTGTATGTTGAGAGCGGCAAGCTTAGATGACATGGAACGTCAGCTTAAAAAAGGGATGTAAAGGCATCATATCTGGAGGCAGGGGGTCAGTGGGGGTCTTGTACAATAGCCCAGGCAGGAGAGGATGGGTTTCCCTGCCGGAACAGGTGGTAGGAGAGGAGGAGATGGGTCTAAGGACTATGTAGGAGATGAAGGAAGCAGTTGGCATTAGCGATGGGCGTGCTAATGGAGACAAGATAAAGGAGAAGGCAAGGATGAATCCTTTTGTGGCTTGGCTGAATGGGTGTTAGGAGCTTCATTAACTGAGACAGGAGATACAAGAGGGAAGAGTAGAACTTTGTGGAAGTGGGGGAGGCTTTGAGCTCCGCTTTGGCTGGTTGCATATGAAGTACTGAGAAGCCATGAAGGAGGATTCATACAGCAGGGAGTTGGGTGTACAATGTGAAATTCCTAAGAGAGTAGTGTGACTTGTGAGCAGCATTTGCATTCTGGGTGGTAAAGACATGGTGACAGTGGCGAGAGGCTCTGACCCATCGTCAGCTTAAAAATCACAAGATCCATAAACTTAAAGGGACTTGTTTCTTGTACAGCCTGCCGGGTGGCCATCCTGACAGGTTGGGAAGTAGAGCCTATGGCCAAAGCAGCAATTAGCAGGCACTTGAGGGAGGGAAGGGTAAGACAGGAATTTAAGCTGAACAGTCTGGTCAAGTATACATTTTCAACAGGTAAAGGGAGGATCTATGAATATTCATGAAGCTGTTCCTGCCCCACCCCCATCCCAGATTGAACAAAACATACAACCAATGTTCAATTTGAGGTGGAGGCTTAGCATTTAAAGGTATTACAGTTAGGCCCTGTTCTTCACAAGGTCTTTTCAGGGCATAAAGGCAGTGAGCAGCTGCTGTAAAACCAGCCAGAAATAGTCTTCGGTTGGTGGTCTCTTATCAGGAGAAAGTTACCGAAATCAATCTCTTGTCCAATCAAAGCCTACTTATGACTTGTGGAACAGAGGGGAGGGGTCAGCATCTGGCAGCGAGCTGCGAGTAGTTTTAATATTGCTTATCTCAAGGCTGTGCTTGCTTAGCTGCGAGTGAAAAAGGAAAAACTTGTGGCAGTCAGAACATAGTTTATTCTCTAAACACAGGGCGGCATGACTTAACCCTTGCCTAGCATGGCCTTACGTCCTGTTTATAATTTGGTACCTTACTGCTACAAAGAGTCTGTTTGATGGGTCTTGTGGTCCTTTTAGTATTATTGCTGGTCAGTAGTGTCTAGACCCTAAAAGGGAGGGGGTATAAATAGGCCTATCGGATCTCTCCCCCCATCATGGCTGGAAACAAGGTTTTTCAGGTTTCTATAGGAACCCCTTGACTAAGAGGGGGACTGTTTAGTTGTTGGGGGCTTAGAATTTTATTTTTAGTTTCTACCATGAGGAGCAAAATGGGAGACAGAAAGGAGAATAACACATCCACCTTTCCCTTAAGGGAACTGACAGTCTACTGGGGGAGAAAGGTATGTAATTATAACTACAATACAAAGAGTCATATGATTACATTCCTACAATTACAGCAATTGGATTTTTCTGGTCCAATATTGCATTGTGTGCTCTCACCAATTTTTGACTGCAGAAGAAGACTTTTGAAAAAAAATTGTGCCAGAAACCCAGTTGCCCTAGTTCTAACAGAGGTACAAATAAAAGTGTTTTGGAAGCACAGGATCAGGAAAAAATCAGGGAGAAAGATGAATTTGAGTTGATCCTTGAAAGTGGACTTGGAAAGTTTCAACTCTACTTATATTTCATAGTGTCTTTGCTGAATATTGTGTCAGCCTGGAGCCAGTGAGAATAGGCTTAGACTTGGGGAAAAAACTGAGTCCTGCATTCTAAAACTTTTTATACGAAAAATTAGTTAAACGAACTTTTAACTTTAAAACTAACTTTTAAACTAACTTTTAAACTTTAATTAAAAGTTTTTAGAAGAATTCTGTTTACGGGCTCTAAGTTCTCTTTTGGACTTCCGAGTCCCAGTCATTTTTTCTGGTGTCATTTTTTCACACTCTGTGTCAACTAATGCACATACACTGAAATGTACACGGTGAATTAATTCCACTATTTGCAAGTGTAATGGGGTCTCAGTTATATCCAAAGTGGAATTCAGAGTATGTTTATCTGCAGAATAAACGTGCTATTGACTAGTGAGCCTGCCCTCCCCCCACGTTTGTTTCTGGAATTGTTCTGCATGATTTTTTTTTTCTTTCCTAAAGGGTGGTGGAGGTAGTTTAGTGCATGGAGATCTTGGAGAGAGATGGGAAATATGGACGGTAAAAATTGCAACAACATACATCTCCTCTGCTTGCCATTATGAACTTCATTCTCTTATTTTGGAAAGTTTGAAATTCTCAAAGAGTTGTAAGAATAGTGCATAACATACTCTTTGCTTGTATTCACTGATATTAACACTTTGTAATATTCCTTTCTCTTGATGTGCATGTATACAAGGGTGTTTAATTTTTGCTGAATCACTTGACAGTCAGTTGTAGGCATCATGAGCCTTTAGCCCCAAATACTTTTATGTAACCATAATATAAATTTTATACTCAAAAATTGAGTGCTTATACAACAATATTATCTAAAGTACAGCACCATATTGAAAATTTCCTGAAGGTTCCCGTTAATGTATTCAATGGCCTCAAAAAAATACAGAATCTAATGCAGATCCATTCATCATCTTTACTGGTCATGTCTCTTGAGTCGCTTTTAATCTGGTGAACAGATTAAACAGCCCCCAGATCCCTTGTGATTTTCCATGACATTAAGATTTTTGAAGGGTCCGGGCCAGTTGTGTTATACATCCTCACTCTGGTTGTTTCCTCATGGATAGAGTCAGATTAAATATTGGATATTGGGTAGAGTGGGTTTCTGAGCCCTCTGAGTGAAGGTGTGAGGCAGTACTGGAGATGCGGTGTGGTCAGGAAGCTGATGTGGACAGGGAGCCCTTACTGATTAGCACGTCTGAAACTGGCCCTGCCATGTTGAAGACCAAGCGGGGTCGGTGTGGATGGCCACTCCAGAGCTTTGCAGTTGGAAGGTGACTAGGGTTAGCAGTACAGAGCAGACCTGGAGACAGTGGCCAGGAGCAGCTTTCAGGGACTTAAAGAGCCTGGCAAGAAGCATGAGAGAGTGATGGGGGCCTGGCAGCAGCAGCACCCTGGAAGTGGACACTTCTGTGAACTGTGTAAGACCTCCCTGGGGGTCCCAGAGATCCTTGGGAAAGACTTTGTTGGGTGGGAGTACGAGGTTCCTTCACTTATTCTTGTAGATGGGAGAGAGCTCCCTGACTGTGTGTGCAGGGAGCGGGGATTGCTCTCCTCCCGTATGAAGCCTCTTGTATTGTTGACATTCTTCCCCTGATTAAACCCTTGCAGTGGGGTAGAATTCCAATAGTTAGGTGAATATTGGTGTTTACCATCTGCTCAGGAGGAGAAGGTACAGCTTAGTAGATGGGAAATGAGTGAATAATTGGAAGAAAATACTGAGATTTTTATTTTCCTGATTGAAGCACAGACCATTTGGACTTGGATTGGGGGGATGTAAATGGGATGGTTTGGAATTCTCTCAAACTAGATGGGAGAAATTAGAAAACAAATTATGGTCAGAGATCCTAAATAAAAACATTTTTAATAGAATTTTTGTCATTAGAGATTCATGATGAAACAGGACAGGCAAGCATTTATATTTCTTTCTAAAGGAGAGAGTTCTTGCTCCTGACATTTACACTGTCACCATGAGAAGTATGTGGGGGCCTCACAGCCTCCTTCCTGTGTCCCTGAGCAAGTTGTTGGAGCATACACTTGCTCCCTCCTGCTGACTTTGCCCGCTGGAGCCAAGAATTCTCATTGCTTCCCAGGTTCAGAAGGAAATTTAAACATGCGGAACTTTCTTAAGAACAAAAAAGAGGGAACTTTACGGTTTTGTGGAACTGGTTCCCTCTCAGAGCCCAAGGTGAGGCAGAGGCAGGTTTGGTTTCTGGATTTCAGAGCCTTGTGATGGGAGAGCTCCCTTTAATCCCGGACATGGTGCAGGCTGGGGGCAATGGAGCTGCTGGTGGTTTGGTTTAATCATTTGCTCACTCCTAAAACCAAATCCCACCTTGCAGGCATGAAAATTGTGAACAAAACGTTTCAAAACAAGAACTTATTTATTTATTTATTTATTTGAGACAGAGGCTCACTATGTGGCCCTCAATAGAGCCCTGTAGTGTCACAGCTCACAGCAACCTCAAACACTTGGGCTTAAGCAATTCTCTTGCCTCAGCCTCCCAAGTAGCTGGGACTACAGGCGCCCGCCACACACCCATCTATTTTTTTGTTGTAGTTGTCATTGTTGTTTAGCAGGCCCAGGCCAGGTTTGAACCTGCCAGCCCCAGTGTATGTGGCCGGCGCTCTAACCATTGAGCTACTGGCACCGAATGGCAAAAACTTATTTTTATTGATTTTTTTTTTTTTTTTAGTTTGAGACAGAGTCTTGCTCTGTTGTCCTCGGTAGAGTGTGATGATGTCCTAGCTCACGGCAACCTCAAATTCCTGGGCTCAAGTGATCCTCATGCTTCAGCCTCCAGTGTAGCTGGGACTGTATGCACCTGCCACAATGCCTGCTAGTTTTTCATTTTTAGTAGAGATGGGGTCTTGCTCTTACTCAGGCTGGTCTGGAACTCCTGAGCTCAAGCAAACCTCTTACCTCCTGGAATGCTGGGATTATAGGTGTCAACCAGCCTATTTTTTTTTTTTTTTAATAAAGCAAGGGTGCTTTCCACTTGTAAAACATTTTGCCATTTACAAAAAGCATTTTCACAACTCCCATTTGGCTTCCCATTCCCCTCACAATGCAGGTAGAAGGAGGAAGCTGCCCACCCTGAGCCCAGGCTTCCATCAGGGCTGTGAGCCCAGAGCTCCCTCCTCTCCCCGCTCTCGGCAGATGGGCACCATGTAAGGTGGCTGCTTGGAAAGTGACTCATCTGCCTGTCATCCTTCAGCCTTCTCTGAGTGCTTCATCTGCTTGGGTACCAGGTCTGCTCCGAGAGAAAGCCTGGGCCTCCTCCGGCAGCTGGTGGACCCAGAGAGAGGAAGATGCCTCAGAGGTGTCCCCCTTTAGTGAAAATACAAATCTCATGTGGTGTGGGAGAGATTTACCCTCTCATTTCATGAAACCAATTGGGAAGGGCAAATATGCCCCAGGAGACTTTATTTTCTTTGACAAACAGAAAACAGAATCACGTGAAGAGGATCTTCTGTGTGGACTGTAAGTCTGGGAGGGTGGGTTTCAAAAGGTCAACAGGATGCCAGATTTCTGTGGAGTGTGTGTGTGTATGTGTGCACGTGTACATGCACATACACATGTATACATGTGTGTGCATGTATGTATATGTGTGTGCATTCTGAGTGTCATTCTGGCAGCTGTTAGATGGCAGTACTCTGAATGACCGTCCCTAAAAGACAAAGGACATTGCTGTGTGTTGCTCACAGGAAAGACATCACAATGGAACAACAGCCTCCACCTACAGTTTCAGCTAGCTTTCAGTTGCCTTTATCACTTGGAAGAGAGGTGGCTTCCACTGAAGCATTTCTGACGTCCCTGAAAGGGGAGCTAGTGAAGGAAGAGGTTTCCTGTAGCTCCACACAGGGCTCTCCTGAGGGCATGCCAGGAGTTCTGCAGTGAGGGGAAGGTCCGACTAGGTGACTGCACTAACCCCATGGAACCCACCACACTTAGTTCTCTACTGGAGAATGGAATTAAACAGCATTGTCTAGGTATGTGTTTACACATGTCTGCAGAGTATTCCTGAGTCTGGCCTATTACAGTCTGTTATTCGTGCAGCTTTGTGTTCATGACTGCAGTCTGAAGGTGTATGGAATTATATACTGGAGAGAAAAAAGCACCAAATTTTCCATGCAAATTCTTTCCAAGCTTAAGTGGAGATGGGGAATCTAGAAGATTCAAGGTTAATATAATAGAACTGAAAGAACCAGCCAATCCAGTTAAAAACAAAATAAGGTGTGCTCATGTTCATAGTGGCTTTATTCATGGTAGCCAAGAGGTAGAAGCAACCTAGGCATTCACCAGGGGATGAATGGACAAACAACAGGTGTGGTGGACACACAGTGGGATATTACCCAGTTTTCAAAAGTAAGGAAATTCTGACTTGTCCTGTGATATAGATCAATTGTGAGGACATTATGCTAGGACAAATACTGTATGGGTTCACTTATATGAGATACTTAGAATAGATGAATTTATAGAGACAGAAAGTAGAATGATGGTCTCCAGGGACTGGAGGAAGAGGTAATGAAGAGTTAGAATTTTTAATAGGTATAGAGTTTCCGTGTTGCAAGATGAAAATGTTCTAGAGATTAATTGCACAACAAGGTAAATATACTTAACATTGTTGAACTGAACCCCTAAAAATGATAAAAAGGTCCACTTCATGTTATGCATATTATACTACTATTAAAAAATTTAAAAAAAATGAGGCGAGACAAGATTGTACTAAAATAATTTACTAATTGACAGAGCTTTGTTAACCGGTAGCTTGGACTTCCTGGAGACACAGCCATGTGTGACCAGCCACAGCAGGGTCAGGGGAGCTGATTCCAAGTCAAGGAGATCAGCTGCCCTGGGGAGGGTTTGCTGAGAAGGAATTTGGAGCATCTTCTGACCTTTGCATTCTTGGGAATTCTTCCTTCTATCTATGAATTACAGAGGACAACTCATTGTGAAAGGATCTAGCTCTGTGTTTTGAATATTGACACTGTCCCAAGCAGGGAACTATTGTCTCTTCAAGGTTTCTGGAGACTGGGTCTTTCCTTGGGCATAGAAGGTGGTGAGAAAGGTATGGACTGACAGGGAAATGCTGCTCGTGTTCGGCGGCTAATCTAATAGAATGTTTCTCTGAGATCCACAGCTTCTCTGGGAAAATGACATACTCTTATCATATCTAACCTGATAAGATAAATATAACTTAAAATGGTACATTTAATGCAATAGCAACTGGATGATCAACCCATCACTAGTATTCAGGTATAATTTCAGCACCCACACTTAGGATTGCATTGACTCCAGTGAAGGTCAGATGACATCTTCAAGCTTGACATGAACAGATGTATAACCCCCAATTAAACTGAGGACAGTGGTGGGAGAAGTGAGTCATCCCATGGCACAGGGTGGCATAAGAAATGTCATCCTCAAGAATATTAACATCATAATGATGCCAGCATTGTGTGCGTGCTGCCAATCAGTTTCAACAAAGTAGCATTATTGGTGTTATTAATATGGTTGATTTGAATTGTATTGACCTTTGAAGGTTTGTTTTTATGTAACTTGAGTTTGTGTTGAAGTTATACCAGAGGTAGAAGCATGAAGAATTGATGCCTACCTACATTCATGCTAGCGTATTTGTAAGTAATGGTACAATAAAGTTCATTTCCATTAACACTCAAGGTCCAGGCTGCCTTCTTCTCTTTAGAAGCTCCTACAGCTCTCAGTGTGAGAAGTCCTAACCATCACAGCCCGGGGGTCTACAGGCTCCATCTATATTTGATCAGATCTAGAAGAGATCTTCAACTTAGGATTTTATGGGGCCAATAAAATGACTTAATGACAATGCCTGAACTACATTCAGCATTCTACCCATTGTCTTCAATATGAATTCATAAAAATACACAAATATGAATAACAGCTTCCATTTGTGTCCATGAAGTAATTGGCACTCTGACTTCTTGGCCTCTTCCCCAGGTGTGGCTGATCCTCTGTGCCACACACTCTTCTGGTCCCTTCTTGTCAGTTTGTTTTATGTACAGGGACTTCTAGCCTTGACATCAGCAAATGCTCAGATTTAACCTTCAATGCAATTCTAATCAAGTAGTTTCTGTGGAGTTTGGCATCCTGGGAAACATTCTGCACACTGCTACTTTGTTATTCTGCTCAGGACTCTAAGACCTGTGCCTACATACTTGGCTTTATGGGTCTCTTTGTCTTTCTCTCACTCACGTGCTCTGTCTTCCATGTTGCAATGTGGACTCTGTGCAGCTCCTGAACAAAAGGCAAGTTGAAAGTGGATTCCTACTTGGGGTAGACACTTAGGCAGCCTAGACACTTTGTGGAACCACTCATGTTCCACAAAACGTGGGAAAGTCAGGACTATTTATGGTTTACTGCCCATGACCCAGTCATGGAGGCATGATGCCTCCCTGCTATTTGTACATTTGGCAAATATTTACTATTTTCTACCTTCTATACGTCAGACACTGCTCCATGTTTCATTAATACCAAGGTGAAAGAAATATAGCATTTGTACCTTATGAGCTTGTAGTCTCACTGGGGATGACATGTGCATCTCAATAGGCCACAATACTCTGTGACAAATGCTGTGTCTTAAATATGATGCCATACTGTACAGTGAAGGTCTCTGTTGGTGATGAGGAGCCCCCTACCTATGAGGAGGTTAGGATAGACATCCTGAAGGGCATGATGCATGAGCTGGGTCTTGAAGGTTGAGTTCCCTTATGGAAAATGGGAGATGGTAGGCATTTAAGGTAGAGAGAAGGGTTTGTATAAAAGCTCAGAGAAATGAATCTGCTTGGAGTTTGGGTGGAAGTATAAATTGTTTTGAGATGGCGGGAGGAAGAGTGTAGAAGAAGCTCATATTAGAAGAAGTAAGATGCAGACCCCAAGGAAGCTTGGACTTCAGGCCGAGTAGAAGCAACAACCTGCTCCCCTCTCTACTCTACATTTGGGCTGCGGTCTCCTTCTCTCTCTCTCTCTCTGTTTTCTTTTTCTCTTTTCCTTTCTCTTTCTTTCTCCTTCCTTTTCTCTCTCTCCCTGTATCTTTCTTTCTCTCTCTGTTCAGTTTTATAAATTCACATACCAAACAATTCACCCACTTCAGGTATACAACTCAGTGACCTTTAGTATATTTATAGAGTTGTGCAACCATCATCACAATCAATTTTAGTATATATTCATCCCCTCACAAAGAAACATTGCACCCTTTGGCAATTATCCCCCAACCCTGAACCTGCCAGTCCTAAATAATCTTTTTGTCTCCATGGATTTACCTATTCTGGACATCTCATAGAGATGGAAGCAGGTTTCCAGTGAGGGATGTGAGGTGCTTTGAAGTTAATCACTTCACTTTAACAAGGAAAAAGGTGAAGAAACTGAAAAATCAACAACTCTTTTAAGATCCGTCAGAGAAGTGATATCACAGGGCAAACCACTCAAAATTGGAGAGTCAGACAGGTGGATACAGAGAAATATACTTACTGGAGCAGAAACCTTCAAGCGGAACAGCACTGGGGTATGAAACCCCAACTGTGGTCAGTGAATTGCTGGAGGCTTTGTGAGGACAGTTCCCAGAGGGAAAAATGCCAGGGGGCCTCAGTCATTGGGCTAAGTGGGGCAGGCTCAACCAGGTTCTCACAATGAATACTGGAGAAAAATCTTCTCATGCTTTCAGCAGGAGGCAGGAGAAAGTAACCATTTTGAAATATACCAGAGCATTGTGTTCTTAACCCAATCTACCCTCAGATAAACTATTTCACTAGAGGCTAAATATTAGAGTTTCATCAGAGCCTAAATGACCTGGAAAAAGTGAAATACCCAGCTGGAGTAGGGTATTTCCCTCTCTACCCATCCTGTCCCACCTCCAGGAAGGTAGGCTGAGAAGTACTCATGACATTCCCAGTACAGAAGCACAGGCTCACTAAGAGACGCTTCCCCTCTGTCCACATCTTACCATCACATTGTTAAAGGCCTGTTTACAACAGGTCCTCTCACCCTGTACATCATATCCAGCTATCAAGGAAATTGTGAATAAAAGTGGACAAAAAAGTATTACAAGGCATAATAAAAGTCAAAATGCAGAGCAGGCATCAGAACCAGACTCAGACATGGCAGGGGTGTTGGTAATTTAAAGCAACTGTGATAGATATGTATGCTAAGGGTGTTAAGGGATAAAGTAGATAGCAGGCAAGAACAGATGATATAGGCTAAGAGACAGAAACACTAAGAAAAACTCAAAAGAAATCCTAGTGGTCAAAAACACTGTGACCGAAGCGAAGAATGTCTTTGACGGGTTAGTTAATGGGCTAGACAAGGCTGAGGAAAGAATTGCGTGAGGAGATCTTCAGAGAAACTTTCCACACTGGAAAGCAAATGCTGGGTCCCTCTGGAGGTTGAGTTCCCTGGTTCTTGCCTCCTGGTGCCAAGAAGGAGGACTGGTGCTGAGTCGGTGATGGATTGATCACAAACACAAAGTAAACACGATCACATACATTTACCGCAGAACAAAGGCAAACAAACTACAAGGAGAATAGGAAAATGTCTGAAGAGCCAGACTGATCCCTCTCTGAGGGTGGAGAAGAGACGCCCAGTCTGAACACGCGGTCTGGCCTTTTAAAAGCTAACTAAGCTACCTGGTTTCTCTCAGCAGGACTGACCGTGGCCTCTTGTCTCTGGGATAATTGATAGTTTGGGGTTAAGTAACAAACTTCTTTATACACATGAACCTTCCCCAACCATCTCGAAGAACCCATGGACTGAAATTAACAATTTTAATTACACCAAGGGCTCCTCACTATCTTTTCTGACTGGGAAGCAGTGCTTAGCCACAACTTGGTTCCTACTCTGGGCCCTTGCCATGCCCCTGTCTTAGACAGCATTAAGGAGAGAAGCGGGAGGCCAAAACAGCACATCTCCCACTGTGGGCATCACAGCCCTAGAGGGTGGGACAGGCCATGTGTTGGTGACAGTGTCTGTGTGTTGGGGACAGGCCATGTGTTGCATTGAGGGCCCCCATTTCCGAGTGAGCCTGTTGGTACAGGGCATGAGGAGGGGGCACCCAAGCCAGGACAGCATCGCCCAACACAAAGATAAAAAAAGATTGGAATAGAAAAGAAAAAAAATCAAGAACAGACCGGAATATCCAAGAGCTGTGGGACATCTCCAAAGTGTAACACGTAGATGAAATCATACCAAATGTGGCCATTTGTGACTGGCTTCTTCCACTTAGCATGGTATATAATTTTTTAGCAGCAGCCGAATGGGCAATAATTATATTTCCCTGGAGCTTGCAAAGTGATAGTGAGCTCATGCAAGAGAAAAAGAAAACAGTGATGGAATATTTGGTAACTTTGAAAAGGCAACACTAAAAATGTGTAAGGTTCATTTTAAGACATTTTCTTTCTGGAACCATAGCTCATTCCCTAGGTGTAAATATTGCTCTTATGTGAAGACTTCCTTTTGTTTTGAGCAATGGGTAATTTATTGGAGCCCTATGTCCTACCATTTATATCTTTGTATACTGGTTGGTGAAGAAATTCCCTCTCTTTCCCACTGCTATGTTGACATTGGGTCCGTTAAAACACTGCTGAATTTGGCATTTGTGCTGCTTGGAGTTCTGCTGCCCAATAACAGGACATAGAAAACTGCTTTTCCTCCAGAACAAACTTGATGAGCTGGCAAGTGACACAGCTCTGCTCATTTTTACTCTTCCTAAGTGTGGTTAAATTCACATTTGCAAATGCAACAGGGCAGCCCTTATCCATTTTACTGTGTGCAGAGGAGCTGAGTTCTGAAAAAGTCTGGATTCTTTCTCTGGGAGCCTTGCTGGCACATTCTCAAAGACCACATCAGTCGCTGTGAGCAGCCCTGGGTCTTTTCCATGCAGCTGCCTCGGGGTTTTATAGATCCTGAGACAGACTCTCATAAAGACTGGTGCCATTTTGGGTTGTAGTCAGTGATTCTCCCCATATTCCTACATGGAGATTTGATTTTTAGGTCTATTTGGAAAATGGCTTGGTTAGCCTAAATCATCTTTAGGCTTCACTGCTAAAATAGAAT
This sequence comes from Galagoides demidoff, assembly GCA_963574575.1. Classification (NCBI taxonomy): domain Eukaryota; kingdom Metazoa; phylum Chordata; class Mammalia; order Primates; family Galagidae; genus Galagoides; species Galagoides demidoff. Next base: position 26,042 of record CAUYQV010197223.1, on the reverse strand, counting down.
AGAATAGGCAGCAGTTGACTCACACTATTTTAGCTAAACAACTTGTCACTTAATACTTCATGACTTTAAGGATTAGTTTAATCAACAATTTTATAAGGTATGTAGATGTCAGAGAGCTTCTTCCATCGTGTTCTCTTCTCCAGCGAAGTGCGTCATTATTCTACCTCTACCAAATAGTGTATTTTAAGAGCCTGTTACGTATAACTCTGCCTCTGCTTCCTCTTTTTGTTTTTCTCCCCTCATCTCTCTGCCTCCCAGTCTTTCTCACTCACTTATATTTACAAAAATAGGATTACAAATGTTTTCCTTAATAGTTAGGAAGGCTTTAGCATGTAGCTTGAGGTTATCTGTCTGTGGTGTTTAAAATGTGCTAAGAGTTGGCAATGAGGGAGCAGGTCAGGGGCAGCGGGGGCGGGGGAATGTTTAGGGCTCGCAGAGATCCCAACTGGTGAAGAGAAGGGTTAAAGACCAACTTTCTCATCATGACAGCTGTGCCCCAGAATCTACTCTGAGGGTCAGTTTCTTCCAAGAGCTGATTTGACCATGTGCACCTGGAGCACCAAAGCCAAGGTCGACACCAGCAACAGCAGCAGCACACATAGTGTCAGGAGTCGGTGAGCACCCACCTCTGGGCGGCCATTGTGCTGGGAAAGCACAGTCTGTGTGGTCAGGGGACTTGGGTTGGAACTTGGAGCTCTGCTGATTTATTAGCTGTGTGGTCCTGGGCAACTCATTCAATATTTATGAACTTGAAAAATTTACTTTTTTGGTTGCAAAATAAATATGGTGACACCTACCAGGTAGAGGTTACTGTGAAGGCTAAAATGCCTTGAATGTGCACATATGGGGAGTTTCCAAATCAAGCTTTGTCTCTGTCCCTTGAGGGGACAGTTTGTTATGTGACCCGGGTGCTTTATCTTTTCACTCATTCATTCTTTTGCTTTTCTGTTTGCCCACTTACTCAATGCTGACCACTAAGCACGTACCCCTGGGCAGATGCTGGGGACACAGCTGTGATGAGACAGGCCCCGTCCTATTGCTGCTAGTCTGGTGGAGATGCCCACCACAAATGACATCACAGTCCCTTGTACATCTGCACGACACGGGGAAAAGCACACGGTGCTCTGGTGGCATTTGGAGAGCCAGATACGCTGGCTGGGGGAGAGGGATTAGAGCAGTGGTTCTCAACCTTCCTAATACTGCAACCCTTTAATACAGTCCAAAGGGGTTGTAACCCACAGGTTAAGAACTGCTGGATTAGAGAAAACAGAGGCCCAAGGGATGAGAAAGAGTAGCCAGAGGAAGGTGTGGCCGAGGCCATGGCATGGCACATGAACAACAGCCAGCGGAGATGGGAATTATGCATGGTTTGTAGATAGTTGGGTATGACTGGAGCATCGAGGGGAGGGTAAATATGTGTAGAAGTATGGGGAAAAAAGCTACCTGTGCCCAGAAGTTTTCTCCTTGGCTCCTTGTAGAAGTCCCACCTCTTAGATGCTGATCCTGTGGGTGCTGTCATCGCCAGTTTGCATTTAGAGTCAGAATTTGCAATCCGTTTTCCTCGTAGGACTAACACACTAATTGGTAGCTGGGGTGGGTCAGATACTGCTATAAACAACACCTTCAAATGCACTTAATTTAACGTGGGAAACAGTGAAAAGTCAAAGGGGATAGTCTTGTGCCTGGGTAGGGGATCTTTGTGCAATGCTCGTACCATATTGCTAGATCAGGCCAGGATCAGATCCCCAGGCAGGCTGTGCCTGTGTTTGGATTTGAATTTGAATGTTTTCGTCCGATGAAGCTCTCCACACAGAGTTTCCATGGTTCCATCACTCCCTGCTGTTTAATATCTGGCCGGCTTCCCCACGTCGAGGTTACCTACTTGGCTCCTGAAGGCACTGGACTTGGAAACCTTTCCTCTGGGCAGCAGCGGTTAGAGATAGTGTCATCGTTTCCGGCTGATTCATCATCGGCTGGATGAGCGTCCACACACTGAGTCGGGTGTGATAGCTGAGGCAGCGTTTGGAGGTGCCTTCTCTTTTTCCACCAAACGGTTTTATTTTTCTTTCCCTTCTAATTCTCCTCCCTTTCTTTCACCTTGGCCTCCAGGCACTTTTCTAAGGCAATTGGATTCAACTGAGCCAAAGTATATGGGACATCTCATCTGGGCCCCTGCCTCAGGAGGCAAGGGCCAGCAGAGCACACTGTCACCCCACAGTGAGCACAGTCCAGCATGAGACCCAGGGAGACGGACAAGCGGAGGAATAAAGGGCCTGGTTGTGTATAGTGGGATGGGTACCCAGGGGGGCAGGTCTAAAGAGGTACCTGAGCCATCGTAGAGGAGAGGAATGGACAGAGGGAAGCAGCCAGACACACCCATGGCACTGAAGGGACAGAGTGAAGCAGGAGCAAAGGATCAGACATGTCTGTGCTCAAAGTGAGTGAGCAAAGGGCTGGAGCAGAGCCAGGGAGGGAGGCGGGAGAGCTGAGGCTGGGGAGGCCAGCTACTGCCTTCTCATCTCTCTCCAAGGGCATGTAGTATGATACACAGGACCTCCTGACAGCACTCTGAGATGAGACGGGCAGTGACCCCTGCCCTATAGGAAATCTGTATTTTTCAAAAGCTTCCTCAGAGCAAAGAGTCCCAGGAGAGCGGAGGGGCTGAGTCTGCACAGGCAGGAAGGGCAGACTAAATGAAGGCCAGACCCGAAATAGCTCCTGGAGGTTGACTAGATGGAAACGAGATTGCTGGTTTGTGTGGGTGTAGCCCTCCGGTGGCCAGTAAAGCAGTGAGAACAAGGGAGTGATTCCTTCGAGAGAGTAGGGAGGCCAATGTTCCAAAAGAGCCACGTCTTTAAAAAAAAGTTCAAAATGCAAAGCATTTTTGAGTGCCCTAGGGAAAGAAATTACTTTATTGATTGATAGACAAGTACCAAGAGAATATCGGCTCTGCTGTTTAAAATGTTAACATCTGGGCAGGTTTGGGAGGTGACAAATTGGAGGCAATAGCTTTCTAATCTTTCTTCCTGAGCTGGGAGCAATTCAGTCATTTTCCTTAGGCTACTGTCACTAGGTGTGGATGCCCTGTTAGGAAAATGTACCCAACTTAAAAAAGGGCTGGTCAAAGGTGTGGTCATGTCCTGGGTCCAACCTCTTGTGTCCGTCTGTCTCCGGGCTGTACACGGAAAACCACCTGTTTAAGAGGCCTCAGGGCCCGTTGCTAAGTAAACATGTAACATCTATGCCACTCTCAGTTTTCTTCTCTCATCACTGAGTTGTTTTGGGAACTCAGTTCAAGGAAATGATGGTGCCAGCCTCCTGGAGAGCACCCCAGGGGCAGGCAAGTCTGATTTCCTCTTAAAGCCGCAGCAAGTAGCAACTCCAGGGTGAGTGCACACCTCAGCCTTTCCTAGGAGGACAGGTTTCGGGAAGGGAGAGTCGGGTTTAATGTAAACAAGAGAGAGGATTTCATAAGCTTCTCGGAAACTCCTGGACCTAATAGTGCTTGTCATGTGCTACTAAATTTGGCCTTTCCATTTTCCACGCACAGGATATAATGGCAACCGTGACAAAAATTCCGGGATGAATTTAGATAAACAGTTTTGCTGGAGAGGATTTTTACCTGTTATGGGTCTAAGAAATGTCAAGGGTTATAAGCCTGACTCAGGACAATTTCAGTGAAGGTGAAAAGACTCGGCCGTATAGCCAGTCGCTCTTTTGTGCTTTTCTGGGTTTGTTACTTTCATTCCTTTTAATAAACTGCTAGAAAGAAAACTATTTTTGTTCTTTGAGCTTTTAGGTGGTATGTAAGCTAATCTCCACGTTTGGATGATACTGTGGGAACTGTGGGTCCTGGATCTCCCTAACCTTTGCCCTCTTGCTGGGCAGGTGGGATGAATCCCCCCTACTTTGTGTTTCCAGAGCAGTGGTGCTGTCTGTGTTACTGCACTAGCTGCTTATGGAAATTATCTGTTTCCATGAGTCTGTCTCTCCCCTGGCCTTTAAACGCCTGCGGGACCATTTCTCCTTGACTTTTGTATTCTCAAGTGGCACAGGGTCTGGCACACAGGAAGCATGTATTTGACACCGAGTGATCATCCTGATTCTGAGGGATGATGTTTCGGGCAGCCAAATGACAGTAGTATAGGGCAAAAGCCTCATGGAAAGATAATAAGGAGGTAGGGGAGGGAGCACAGGATTTGGAGACCAAAGATTTCCTCTTTTATTTATGAGTTGTTTCTGTCATTTTGGGCAAACCATCAATTTGAATTTTTGTTACCTATGAGGTGATTTTACTGTTTTCCTTCTAGATTTGGGGGAGGGGATTAAGTCAAGCAATAGACGTGAAAATGCCTTTCAACTGGGATCAGTTTCACACAGGAGAAGCATCATCCTCATTCATGAAAAGAAGCACCTATGCCCAGGAATTCAGACAGCCATGTTGCCAGCACGGGCTGGGAAATAGCAGGCACCAGACTTAAGAGACCCTGGCAGGTCAGGAGGCCTCTCAGTAGGTACTGAGATTGGATTTCAGAACCATTGCTCAGAGTTGAATTTAATAAAAATAAACAAACGTGGCATTTCTTGGACAGCTGAATGTGACTTTGCGAATTTACTCTCACTTCATTGCCAGTATTTGTTTTAAAAATGCAATTTCCAGGGGGATGAATGGGGTCAGTTGATATCTATTCCAGTTTCTGCATCGACAAATTCAGGACTACAGGGTCTTGAAGCCTTAGGGGTGGCGCACAAGGAAAGCTGACAGCTAAGTTTCAGAAGTCAGGGTTGTGGGTGAGGAGCAGACTGAGGTTCACCTGAGCCGGGGGCTGGAGGTGACTCCCACCTTTGTTCCCATTGAGAACCCCTGAAAACCTTGGAGGTGCGATGGTGGCAAAGCACCCACCCAGGACTGTGCTGAGATGAGAATGTTACACATATCAACTCATCTCATCTGTACAGAAAGTGTCCAGAGGTACAGAGATGGCCAAGGCCGCAAAGCCAGTGAGAGACCAGGCCAAGAGTGGACAGGACAGCCTGTGTTCAGAGTTCACATCCTTAGCAACCACATTCTTCTGCTAGTCTCAACTCATATGGGCTGGGCTGTGGGGTGATACATACATATTCTTTTGTGCATGTTATTAAGTAGTAAAGTATTTTTATTTTTTAAATATGAATTCATACAAATATTTAGAAAAAGGGAGATTTCTGGATAACTCTGGGTTCTTGCATTTCAGCAATACAAGACGTTTCTCTTCCTAGCACGTTTTGGTTAATCTGGATTTTACGTCAACAAATAACTTTCAGTAACGGAGGTAATCTTGAAGTGGACGAGAGCGAATTCCTCCCGGGTTGCTCTGGAACTAAACCACATCTGGTCTGGTCTGTGGGGCTTTTCTTTGGAAACACTGACGTTTGTGGAGTGGCAGGGTGAAATCACAAAATTGTCTTTGCTTTCTGTCAAAAACATTGAATTCTGGCCGAGCAGATGTGGCAAACACAGAGTGGATGATTTCATCTGGACCATTTCATTTAAATGAAATTTGACTAGGGATTTGGAGAGCAGTACTACTACCTTGGGGAAATCCTGTGGGATGTAAATAGAGCTCAGTATTTGTTTATACGTAAATACCCAAAAGATCATCACAGGTGAGGGTATGGAGGATACAGCAACAATAAAATCTTTTAAAAACAACGACTTAATTTTGTACATATGGGTACTTTCCACATATCATGGCTTCCTGGGTACAAAGATGACATTTCTCAGGGTACTCTCAACTCACAGTTACATGGAAGAGGGGTTATTTAAAAATAGATGCATTGTGCTCTCTGTAGGGTTTAATTTTATCCTCACTAAGGGAGAGGGACATCCAAGTGACTAGAAGTTTCCTTTGTTAGAAGCCTTGAAACCACCCCGCTTCTTCCCTTTCTGCTCTCTCCCCAGGGGACCCACCTCAGGGTTGTTGTCGCAATAAAATGAAGTCTCTGCAAGGAGCAAACCCTTGAAGGCAAGTCATCTGGGTGGGCTCTGGCAGCTGTTTTGTTCTGGGTACTTTGCTGCTGCCTTTCCCGTGGATCTAGTGTCCCCTGTGGAGGTGGGTTTCTGGCTTTGTGCCACAAAGCCATCTGTCTGTCTGTCCAGGCAGCCAGCAACTATCCATTTACCCATTCATTCTTGGCTTTGAGTACCGTCCATCCCCTGCCTTCTCTGCAGCAGGCCTCCCTCAGTGGGGAGGGTGTGCAGGGTGCTTGGGGCCACCCTCAGACTCCCCTTCCAGGACTCCTCCATCAGCCACTCCAAAGTGCATTGCTGTGCTGGGTTGGCTGGTCAGAGTTCCCAGGCCGCACATCCCCCTGAGGCTGGTTCTGAGCCCACAGGGCTGGAGGAGGAGGAGAGGAAGTCTGGGCAGAGGGGAGCTGAAGTCTCCTTTCTGTGCCTTTTCTTCCCATGGTGGAGGAGCCCCTCTCCTATCACACTTTGCCTCTTCCATGCCCTGCAGCAAGTAGACAGCTGGAAAAGTTTTGAGGCTGTGTACTTTTTGTTTGTTTTTTTAAACTTTGGGAATCCTTTTTGTTAGCCAGTCTTTCTTACAAAGTCCATTGCCTTTAGGGAGAAGAACAGTTTGGAATTCGCAGCATAGCAATGGTGTCCTTTCTCCAGTTATGGCATCCCTTTTCTGGAGCTGTAACGGCACCCAGGGACGCTGACAGCAGAGCTGTGGAGTAAGGGGCAGCAAGGGGTCACTGGGGAGACACGGTGGGAGACACTCCAAAGCCACCCTCCTCACACGTGGCCCATACCTGCTACTGTCTCCTACTGACTGTCTGCAGTGGTGCTCTTTTTCTTGGGGTGTGGAGAAGCTGCCTTCCTTTTTATATTGGATTCTGATTTATGTGACTATTTTGAAGATCAAGACTGGAACTGAAGCCCCTGAGCTGGGAGTCTCTCTGCCTGTGGCTCCTGAGTACACAGGAGATTTCTGTGCTAGGTCCAGAGGTCACACCCCATCATCTCCATCCCCATTACCCCTGGGCAATTTGGCCTCAGGTCCAGAAGCAGCAGCCCCACTGGGTTGCCATCTGTGGGGCCAGCAGGCCACTGAAGCTTCTCCAGTGGGGGGCCCTCGCTAGATTTTGACTGAAGTCAAATGCAAGCACCCTCACAAAATGTAAGCAGTTCAATGCTTGGTTTTCAAAGCAACAAGGCTCCTTCCAGAGCAGTTGCCCTTGGCTATGACCTGCTGCTTCTGTCTGACGCTGCCTCCCACCTCTCTGCCGTGTTGGGGATAGGAGTCGTCCCATGAGAGCAGCATTCCTGGGTTTCTCATCATTATGGCCTAAAGATTCGAATGTTCCATGCATTCTGTCTTGCCTCTGCTTCTTTGTATCTTTTATTCCCTCCTGGAGCACTTTCTACTTAGGGCAGTCCTTGATTCCACACACATTCACTCAACTAGTGGGGTGCTTCTCTGGGTGCCAAACTTGGTCCAAGTTCCACTCATCCCTTGAGCCTTGGCTTTTCCCCTTTCCTTCCAGCCTGCATTAGGGAATCCTCTGCTAGCTTAGAACCTGCTGCAAATTCTTACCACAGCAGTTAGCCAAAGGATGGTGGTTGCTCTCCCAGTCAGTCTCTTCTCCCACTTTATTAACTCCTGAAAGGGCAAAGGAGACCTCTCATTCATCTTTGTATTCAGCACCCAGCACACTGTCTACACGTGTCTCCCACAGTGTCCCCCTAGTGGCCCCTTGCTGCCCACTACTCCACAGCTCCCCTGACAGCATCCCATCCCTTCAGTAACATGACCGATAAACCCATGACCAATATTCATGCTTTTTTTTTTTGTAGTTTTTGGCCGGGGCTGGGTTTGAACCCACCACCTCGGGTATATGGGGCCAGCGCCCTACTCCTTTGAGCCACAGGTGCTGCCCAATATTCATGCATTTTTGTCAATACAAAACACGACATTCTGGTAAAGGATTGGCTAAGCAGATATTCTGAGGACCGGGAAAACAAATCAGAGCAGTTTAGGGTGATTTTAATTTTAACCTGACTTTAAGGCTCTAGGTGGAGTAAACAAAAAGATGAGAGACAAAATATTAAAGACATGTAATTGTCTCTGTGTTTAAAGTTTTTAAAATCCCATGCAATTTCACTCACAAAGGGGGGGAAAAAGTGTTGCTATGAAAGAGCTGTGAATTTTATCTCATCTCCGGGGCAACAGAGTGAACAATTTTACAGAAAGAAATTAAGACATAATCTCACAAAGCAAATTCAATATTCTAACCAAAGTCATTTAAAGAGCAAAGTAAACTTTCCCAAACCAGAAGAGTAGGTATCAAAGTCCAAATAAAGGAAATGTGGTAGACATAATCCACAGTTAATCTCTTCTTGGTAGAGGCTGGGAAGAAGATGGTGAAACAATGGAAATCTTCTGAGTATTCAGCCCTGTTGAGACATAGCAGTCCAGGCTTTCTGATGTTGCTAACAGGAGGAAGCGTCAAATTGGGACAGTATGTATGAGCCATCTCACAAGGCCAGTTGTGAACTGCCATCAGCCCCGTGTGATGTATGAAGAAATATGGTCACAAGGTTTCTCTGGAAAAACCTGGCAGAGAAACAGCTGTCCCTCACCTCTTGCTGTTGTTCCCTGGCCTGGAGTGTTCTCCTGTCATCTCCAGCAGGATCACATTTCAGGGCTGCTTCCCAGCAAGGCTGCTTCCCCCTGGCTCTGGCTTTCTGTGAATCAGTTTGTTGTCATGGGGACAATCAGTTAGACAATGCGGCTGAACCGGGCTTTGTTAAGTGGGCAGAATAGGACCCAAAGAAGTATCTCCTTCAGCAGGCCAACACCTTCCAGGTGGGAATTCTGTGTCAGTGTGTGGGCACTAGCCATGGTGGGTTGTCACAATGCTTCCCGAGCCCGATATTCTCCGTTCATTCCTTTATCTCTCTGTCTACTCAGAATACACTGGCTCATTGCTTCACATGGGCTCGTGATGTGGGATTTCACCAGAGATGTCTCTGACTTCCCCGACTGTCAGGACCCTTGATCACAGTGTCCGGGCTCCCCGTATTTGGTCAGTACATTACCCACAACAGATCGCAGTGGTTTTCTCCATTTCTAGCATTTCATTTTAGAATGTAGAAGATATCGATTTGTTCTTATTCACTGTGGGTGACACCAACTATGAGATCTCTTACTGCCTTGGGTCTTTGAGCAGTGCTATCTACAGAGGTATCCACAGTGCCAGGCTTAGCATCCCAAGGCATCAGGTGGGGGCAAACAGGTGTAAGCCTACAGCCAAGGAAAGGTATAGAAGCCACTGGGGAAAAATAGCCCCAAAGGGGCCTGCATTTTATTGCATAGACAAGATGTGAAGCTGTTCTCAAGGCTTTTCCCTGAACACTATGTGAAATAAAGCATTATGCAGGATCGGAGGCAACTGATCACATTCAACCCAGAGAATGACATCTAACAGGGCAGTGCTTTGGGATCATTCAGCAACCCCCAAATGACACGGGGGGCAAAGAGTATTGCAGGTCTCAATAGCCACTGGAGGCCTTGCTCTGTGTCCATAAGGTACAGATGTTGTTGCTCAGAAGAATATCAACACATCATTAAGAAAAGCTAAATAACTCAAGCTACATATGTATATATATATACATATTTTTTAAGGTGTTAAAGCGTGTAGCAATATTTCAGGAAGATTTTGTGTCAAATTGATAACATAAGGGAAAATCCATCAGGTTTGTGGAATGCGATTATGAACTTCCACTTTGTAGTACAAGTCCTTAAGAAGTAAAAGTTTTTACCCACAGTTTTTACTCATTAGACACAGTGCTAAAGTGGGAGGGGTTTTTCAGTCATCTATTTTGATGGTTTTAAAATACAGTTGAACCTCTGGAAGTTGACCACCAACGGACTATACTCTGCTGATCAACATACAGAGGTGGTCAACATAAGGAAGTAGACCCACCATACTGACACATACATGTGGTATATGTCCAGTCTGTGAAAATTAGGTCAACTTAGGGAAGTGGTTGATATAGGGAGGAGGTCAACTATGGAGGTTCTACTGTGGTTATTGGCCTTGGAACTCTTTCTGTGATGGAATCCCATGCAGGATTCCTACCTGTATGTGAATGACCCTCTCTGTCATGCATGGAAGGAATTGTACAATACAGTGGTTTCAGGTTTACCAGGTGTTGCATTAGTCAGCTCAGGTTACCATAACAAAACACCACGGACTGAGGGGCTTAATAATAGACATTTATTGCTCACAGTTCTGGAAGTTAGAAGTCCAAGATCCAGGTATTAGCATGGTTGGTCTCTGGTGAGGGTTGCCTCCTGGCTTGTCGACAGCCACTTCTCTCTGTGTCCTCACATGGCAGGTGGAGAGACGGCAAGCTTCTGGTGTTGTTTCTTCTAAGTGTACTAATCCCATCATGAGGGTCCCATCCTAAGGACGTCATCTAAACCAAATGATCTTTCAAAGGGGCCATCTCCAAATATCATCTCATCAGGGATCAGAGTTTCAAAATATGGATTTTGTGTGCACACAGTTCCAGAGCAGGTGTGAAAGCTGTGGTCTGGGGAGATCTTGTGGCTCATCAGAGCACAGAGAGGGACTTGCTCTCAGGTCTGGTGATGTCTAACCCAGGGCCCTTTGCCTTCTGCTTGGCTTTGACCTCCAGAACCACCCTAGGGTCTTGGGTTCTTGTCTCTTCTGTCCTTTTAGAGGTGGGTGGGTTTAAGGAAGGACTGGAAAAGGAGGCTGTCTTTTCCAAAGCTCATAGGAGCAGTATTAATAATTATATTAAAAATTGCTATCATTTATAGAGTCTTTATTTATGTCAGTGCCATTCTAAGAAGTCCACATTTAGTATCTCACTGACTTTTCATAGTGACCCTAGAGTGGACAGAGACATCAACCAAAGTCACAGCCAGAAAGCAGCACGTGGGGGTGGAGTGCTCTGAATCTGCACGCCCTGAGGGGTGAATGGACAGCACCACATGCAGGACATGAGTGAGGAGAAGTCCTGGCCTGGGTTGGGTGTGCCGGAATACACCTGCCATGCTCTGGTCAGGGCGACAGCTAGCATGTGGGGTTGATTTTTTGAAGCGCTGTAAGTGGATGTTTGCCAAGCTAAGAACAGGCCTAGACTTGAATCTTCTGCCTCTCTCAGTATGAAATAATGAAGTTAATAGCTATATTCTTGGCATTTTCCCAATTTCCTGTTTCCTAGTTGGATAGAGATCAATGGTATCTTGATTTAGAATCACAGGATCATGGAACAAGGCAAAACCTTTTAAGCCACCTGAGACATTTTGGTGCCATTGCAGCCATGGATCAGGATGCCACATTAATATTAAACAGTAACTTCTAGTCTGTCCTCCAGGGAGTGGTAATCTCCCCTTTCTCTCCTTGGTGAACATTTATCTAACCCCATCTAGGAGGTACAGCATGCTGGGTGTCCTATGGCTTGGACAGGTGATCCCATGCTCCAAGGTTGACAGCTGAACGTTGATTGATGTCCATCCCTCTCGGGGATCATTTCCTCAGCTGGTGATTCAGGCTGGATGCCCCTGCAGGAAGAGGGAGGGGAAGTGTGTGGAATGGTAGAGACATGGAGGGAGAGTAGGGACTATATTTCTGACAGTGTACAAGCAATACGTCATATCTGGGAGATACAAGGTCATATCTGGGAGATCTATTGACGGGGTTCAGCGTTGGCCCGTCACTGGGTTACTTTGGGCAAGTTGCATCACTTTGCCAGACTCCACACTTCCACACTTACAAAGTCAACCCCGTGCAGGGCAAGTCATCGGGACGTATTGAAGACGCCCTCCCTAGTGTTGGGGCTCTGTCATGTCAGCTTTTCACTTCAGATGCTGTGGGCTGTGCACTTTTACTTTAAGACATGTTTCTGCCTGAGTTAATTGGTGCCATTTTCCTTCCCTCTGCCTTTTCTTTGCCTCTGACCCGTCACTGGGTTACACTTGAGATGGTTTCATGCTTCTGGGTAAAGAGTGACAGTCTGGCCAGAGAAGAAATGAAGCTGGGGTTTAGGGGGAGTCATGAAGGATCACTGTTGGGAAAAAGAACTGCTAACATTTCAAAAGAAAAAAAAAGAATATCCTAGAAAAAACAATCACATTTAATTTCACCCTATTGTATCAAACCTTGAAGGGCTTTCAAAATTACTATTTCATATCATGTTCTCAAGTGCAGCCTCAATGAAGAATCACTATCTCCCAGAAAGTCTCCTAAAGCCCATAGCAAACAGTCAACCTCTAGCACAAAAAAAGGAGAGAGAAGCATCCCCAGAGACCCAGAGACTCAGGATCATATTTCAGCCCAGATTCTGCCCCAGGTCAATATTCTTTTAACAAGCTTGCCCCAGGTGACAGAGCTGGTTAACAGGAGATGGACAGTTTAAGAGTTAAAAATTATCTTTTTTCCCTTGCAGATCTTAGTTTTTGTCAACTCTTTAGTAGCAAGGAGAGCCGATGTGTTATGCTGTTTCTTTGCTATGGAACATGCACTTTGGGGGCAGACAAACACAGTTAAAAAAAAAAAAAGCCATCCCAGTGGAATTGACAAAGGTGAAGGGATTTTGATTGGCTGAGACAGAAGGTTAGAAAGTTATTCATGAAGATGAAGCACACAGATTTAATTTCATATTGATTTCAGTTTCAGGAGGAAGAAATTGCCCTTGCAGTTGAGTGTGCTGTGGTGCAGAAATCTCTCTTTTTCATTCTGTCCCAGGCTCTGCTTTCCTCCCTGAAGCCTCCCAGATGCCTGTGTCTTACCCCGAGGGCATTTTTTTGGGCTGTTCATTCATTTCAAAGGCAGCGGAGGGTCATATATGAAGCGCACTCAGCCAAAAGCACCTCTGCTTGGTGACCTGGGGAACGAACACAGAATTTCCTGAACAAGATGCTTCGCTTTCTTACGTCCTAGGTTTGTTAAGACCTTCCCAAACAAGCCCATAGCCTGTTCTTACAAATGATTTTTAATAACAATCACTCTGGTTTTGCCTCCTTGACACAAAGAGATCTTTAAATAACCAGCGTTAAGATCCAACGCTGGGCTAGCTGTGGCTCTGGTACCCATCTCTGATGTGTGTTTTCCTTTTAAGCCATGAAGAAAACGACTTCATTCAGGGCTGAAGCTGCCTCATGTGGCGTCTTCTTGTATCTCTGAGCACAAACACTCACTCATTCATCCCCTGGCTGCCCGATAACCCCCAAACAATGTGACTGACACTCAAATGGTGCCAGGCCAGGGACAGGTGGGTTAGCTGAGCTTGCGGCCCTGCCAACCCTCCTATCATGGAAGAAGAAAGCTAGAAAATAAACATCGTATGATTTAATTGAATTTGAGCTGGGAGATAGGGCTTGTGAGGAAACTAATTATGGCAGGCAGCTTGGCATATTAGTGCAGTAAATCTCACCGATGTCAAGCCCTGCAGCCCTGCCTCATTGTTCTATTTTCTCTCCCTCTCCCTTTTCAAGTTCTTTCATTCAATCTCTCTACTTACTTTCATTTCTCTTTCTTTCTGGCATACTTAGATCTTCAATGGGGGTACAGCACCCAGGTTTACTGATTCTTGTTTCAGGTCAACAAACACGTCTGGCTGTGCATATGTGTGTGTGTGTTTGGGGGGGGGGTCATATTGTCCTCTCTATCTGTAGTGGGCATGACAATTCAAGATACATACAAGTTCAGAAATGGTACAATGAGTCATCTATGCCAGGCGGGGTAAAGAAATTGTGGGCACAAAAATGGTTCAGATGAGCTCCCTGCCTTCAAAGAGCTTATCACTGGTGGTATGGGGGTGAGGCAGTGGTTGGTTAGGAAGGGGGAAGATGAAAGCTGTGTAAATGGCCAGACTTGAGACCAGCAGAAAGACTGCGGTGCAGGCTACCTGCCGTGGGACTGCAGATGTAGCTTTCAATTCTGACTAGGAGATCTAGGCAGGTTGGGCGCTAGCTTCTTTTCTTCAAGGCCACCTGTGGTTTCATTTCACAACTGGATACTTGACTGAGGACTATGAGAAAGTGGACTTATCATTGCATTTGCTATTTCCTTAAGAAGAAGTCTGGAGCAAAGTGGTCCTGGTGTCTGTCCCATGACTAATTTATCCCTCTAGGCTTCTCCATCCTCTGTTCATCCCCATGCTGCTGGTATTTTGTCCTCACCTTCTTGGTCTTAAGATACTTGCCCAGTGTCAATCCTCACACGAGCATCTTAAGCTTAAAGTAAGGGGCAAAAAAAAGATCTTCTCTTCACTGGGCTCTGGATTTGTATTTTTTAAGAAACGATTTTTTTTTTCTGGAGCCCCCAAGAATTTTTTTTCTCATATGAGGGGGTGCTGAAATAATGTATACACTTAAGAAATTTATAATACTTGAGTCGTATCTGACTCCTGCAGTTATAAGAGGTGCTCACTGTGACTTGTGTTCATCTTTTGTTATTGATATACATTGAGTACTATGGTTTTAATATTGTTTTTTTCCTTTCTTAAAATGTGTACACATTATGTTGGCACTCTCTGTATTTCTAAGTTGGTTTGGGGTACTATTAACAAAATACTTTAGATTGGGTAATTGATGACCAACAGAAATTTATTGCTGGGAAGTGAGCCTAGGAAATCCAAGATCAAAGTGCTGGCAGATTTGGTGTGTGGTTGGGGCATGTTTCATAGGTGGCAACTTCTCACAATGTCCCCACTATGGTGGTGCATAGAGCAAGGCAACTCTCTGGGGCCTTTTTTGCAAGGGCACTGATCCCATTCATGAGGGCTCAGCCCTCACAGCCTTATCATCTCCCAAAGGCTCTGCTTCCGAATACCATCACCTTGGTGATGAATTCAGTCCGCGGCAATGGGTATCTAGTAAAGGAGAATGACAGAGCCATGGTTTCTTTCCTGGGGATGGATGCATGGTCACCTTATTAAAACAGAGATTCTGTAAGAAAGGGGGAAGGGGACTAGGAATGGCACGGGGTTGACCAACCAACAGCATCTGTCATGCTTTCCCTTAGTATGTGGATAGCTATCCAGGGGCTACTCTCACAAATGTCCTTCTCTGCCACCAGCTTTGTAGCAAGCCACCACCAGAATTCTTCAACCTCACACAATATTCCTTCCTCTATATAAAGTTTCAGATCAGAACCCCCTGGGTTAAATCATATTCTAGATGAACCACTCAGCTGCTCCCTCAGTAAAAACGCACATCATAATTTGTAGCTCATCGACTCACTGTGAGGATTAAATATGATAATGAGCATCAAGTGTCTGGCACTGTGTCTGGCTCAGAGGGAAGCTCAGTGGATGGTAGTTTTCTCTTCTCCAAATTTTAAAAATAACAGTTGACATTCATTGAGGGCTTACTATCTGCCTAGCACACTTTTAAGTGTTTCATACAAATCAACTCATTTAATCTTCATGACAACACAGTGAGATCTTTAACAGGTGGAGGAACGAGAGAGAGAAAAGTAAATTTGTCCAACATTCCAGAGATAGGAGGGAAAAATTAAGATGGAGTCCAGGCTGGACTGGTGGTCCAAAGCCTGTGCACTCAACCACCGTGTGACACCTCTTGGAAATGGGAAAATGCCCAGTTGGAACAAAAGTGTCCTGTTAGGCAGTCTCATCAGACACTAAGCGGCCTGGGAAACCACAAGCTGTGTGGTCATGGAGGGCAGTGAACTCTCAGAGGGGCAAAGGCTGTGTCCTGAGAAGGTGGCTCAGTAGGGGAAGCGAGGGGCAGTGGTCCTCAGCACGTACATGTGCTCTCCCTGCTCTCACGGTGCCATAGGCCCAGGGGACAGCCTTCCACAAATCAGAAATCAGAAGCCTCCAGCTCCCAGCAAAGACCCTGAGGGGTAGCTTATTTTCCAGGTGGGGACCACTGTGATATCAGAAAGGTCAGTGTTAGATGCCAGCAGTGTGACATCATTTGGATAGTCTCCCTGGAGTACAGCTTTTCCAGTGGAAATACGACAAAATGGTGTATTCACGGAGGAAAAGGGCCACTCTTCCCTTGGCTTGGGAAAAGTCCACACAGGTTGCGTTGAATTATTCTGACCTGTGGATAGAGACAGCAGCAGGGACACTTGTGGTGCCCCCTGGAGCTCGGGGGCTGAAGCATCTTTTGGTCTGAGATCACAGAAAAGAAGGGAGAGGAAATAACAGGCAGGAAAACTTTTATGTTTTCACTGCTGTCTGGCCGAAGTTTAAGGAATTTCACTTTTGGATGGTGCTTATGTCTTTCTAAAGGAACCACTAAAAGATTCAAACACCAGTATTGCATTAATATACATTCCATGAAAACAAACAGGTGAATCATGAACCATGCTTCATCAGATTTTTATCTTATATTTTTATTCTATCATGAGGTTCCACCAGAACCCCTGAGGTGGGATGGAGGATAGTGGGACAGGGAAGGGGCAGGCAGGGTTCAACAACTGGGCTCTAAGCACATCAACTGCGTACCCCACACCTCTTTTTTGTTTTGTTGCCTTTGGATTTTGTCAATAATATAACACTGGGTACTATGAGAAGATTCGCCGCTTCCATTGAGTAAAGAATAAGCACCCACAAAAATGAGCCAGAAAATGTGGTTAGCTAGTGACTGGCACAGACCTGTCTTGAAAGGGACGCTGAATGGCACTTTGCATACATGAATGGCACATGGGTGCTTTACATGCCAGGTGTTGAATCAGTTGCTTACTTAGGCCTATCTGAGCATTGCTGAGCTCTAGACGATGATGAGTTTGCCATTTTTAACAGGATTTATCTCACAGGATTGCACAGTAACGTTGGACAGAACTAGGATAAGGAAGGTCTTATGGTTACCTCAATTGCAAAGGAGAAACCTGGGCTTGGAGCAGGTGGGGGTGTCTGGAATGCAAATCCCACCAACCCAAGAGCCTTCCCCCAATGATTAGAAGCTCTCTGAAGCTTCCTAAAGATGAGAGAGTCAGGGATTCATGAGGCTTCAGGAAGGTGTTGTCCAGCAGGAGCAAGGATGGACCCTGACGGTGTGGGTCACCAGCTTGCTGGCTCTACAGGGTCAGGGTTGCCATTGGATTCAGTAATGCTTTGGGAACATGCTGGCTTTTCAGGAGGACTAGTGCATATTCATACTTCAGATTTTTCTACAACTGTAGAATTTGAACTTGGGACACTGTCCAGAGATTTCTCAGGCTGGTCACCCCCACAAATGAAGAAAGTGAAACTCACAGAGGGTAATTGGCTGACCCAAGGCTGAAAACCCAGGTGCCTGGCTGGGTGCACTTTTCTTGATTCCTCACTGCCTAGTCTTGTGCTTTCTTTCTGCAGGCTGTCATCTGTGGGCCAAAGAAGTGATTGCTAGGAGGCAATAGAACCTGGGGGTTAGGAGCTTGGGCTTTGTAGGTGATGCCCATGCTTGTGATCTGCCTTGGCTCTGAGTTGGCTATATACATAGTCAAGGCAGAAAGAAGAAGGATGGCATGGCAGGCTTGGCTAAGACTGTCATTTTTTCTCAGGATAGGAAAATTTCTTCTAGAATCTGCATGTGAGTCTTCTGCTTCTGTTCCATGGGCCAGAATGGGGGGGAGGGGCGACCTGCCCTTAGCTGCAAGGGAGAGTGAAACATTAAACTCTGGCCTCTGTAGTGGGAGGCAGCTTATGGAGGTCCACTTACAGGGTCTGCCTCAGGTCACACCCTGAATTCCAGAAACTAGGACAGGTTGCAGTCCACAGCTCAACCCCACATATTGAAATAGGAAGTCCAGGGAGGCAGGATGGTAGTGAGAGGGCTGGAAAGAAGCATCTTCCACCTGACTGTTTTGCCTCCATGTCTCAGGATCACCCACAGAATAACAGTAATATTCTTTCTCTGGGAGCAAGTGAGGACTTTGGGAAAGAGAAAATGAGATCATGGTTATTAAAAGCACTTGGATGAGATTCAGTAACTCCCCCTAAAATACTGAGTTATCCATTATTACCCAAATATCATCTGGGGGCTTTGCCTTAAGAACCAGTTAAGGGCAGTGCCTGTGGCTCAAAGGAGTAGGGCGCTGACACCATATGCTGGAGGTGGCAGGTTCAAACCCAGCCCCAGCCAAAAACTGCAAAAAAAAAAAAAAAAAAAAAGAACCAGTTAAAATTGACTCAATTCTCCACTGCTTGTTACTCCCAAAGGTGTCTTCTGGTTGTCTTTACACAAGGAGGAGGTTTGTAGTCCCAAAGTTGCCTCTGGCAGGTGGCTTCTTTGGGCCGCCTTAGTTCTGTGTAAGGACCTTGTTGCTGCCTGTAAGCCAGTCCCTGTTCTTTCCCCAGTTGACCCAGATATGGATCTCAGGGTCTTTTTTGTTCTTTCCATCAACCTCTCCAAGTTCTATGTATGTACATTTGCTAAGAAGTGGGTCTAGGGCCAGGCCTGCAGACATCAAAGCCAAGGAAAATTCAATGGAAGTAAATAAACTGGATGTCTTATTGTTTTTACAATAGTTTAGTTAGAATTATTTCTTTCAATTCCGTTTTCCCCTTCTGGGCAGACAGAGTCTGTTTACAAAGAGCCGTCTGTGCCATTGTGTAATTTGGGGTTCTCAGAGCTGGGTGGGTGTTTAATAAATTAGTTAAGTAAGAGCAGGGAGGACAATCTTGAATCAGGGAAACAACCACTCAAATATTTGAAATCTTTTGAGAAAGTTCTGGGAATGGGAGGTAGAACAACATCTTTTGGATAACAAGGGTTTAAAAGGCATTTTTCTTAAATCTTTCACCTATTTTTCTCTTATTGTTAAAGGGAACATGTTTTATTGTGAACTCTCGTCATCTCCTTGGGGCCAGTGGGATTTTGCTATACATATTTGAACATTTGCCTGCAACCATGTTAAATCTTTTCCCACCACTGTACCCACTTACCAAGTTTCTTTCCAGAATACTTTTACTGCATTCCTGAGGCCGCCTTGCAGAAAGAAGCTGTAGGAGCTTGGGCCATAAATACACTATTTTTTTTTTCCTTTTCTTTTCCGATGAGGAATTTATTTGGGTCTGGAATGTGCCCATATACTTACCGTGGCTCAGTTTCTTTATGTGAAGAATGGAATTGTCCGTGTTCAGTTTCCTTCATGTCCTGAAGACTCCTTGATGGACAATTTTCAGGCAGTTTGTATAAGAAAGACAGCCTGATTATGACCTGAGAAAGTCTGGCTGTGATTTTGGAAGGTTCAGTAATCAGATTGAGCACTGTGGTAATTTCACTGCTGATGGAATATAGGAAATAGGGTTCTAGGACAAGAATGGGGAAGAAGCCACTTGCCTCAGACCACTCTAGCTGAAGGGTCAGATGACCTAACAGATGTATTGGCTTGTCTCCGATGGCAGCCCTGGTAGATTTCAGCTGTGTGTTTTTGGTGAGGAGAAGGTTGAGGGAGGATGTCTGGGAGGAACTTAAGTACTTTCATCTGTGTTAACCTTGCCTCCCTTTGGGCTGTAATGTGAGCTCCCTTCTCAGAGGAATCAGAAGTGGAAGCCGTCGTTCAGGTTGGATAAGTCATCACGCTGCAGATGGGAGCGGAGGGTGACAAAGACAAATCAAGTTGGGCCATGTGGAGATCAAAAAAAATCCATTCAAGATGTTCATTGCCCTGTGCGGAAGGTGAAACTGACGTGTATTAAGTTTCTTTGCTTGATTTTCTTGAGGGGCGTGCTAAACAGCCACCTTATTCAAATAATTTCCACCAGTGGATAATGAGAAACTGACCTTTGCATGATGTGCTTCTTCTAAAACAGTGGTTCTCAACCTTCCTAATGCCGCGGCCCTTTAATACAGTTCCTGTGGGTCGCGACTCACAGGTTGAGAACCGCTGCTCTAAAACGAAGAACCGCCCTCTATGCCAATCTCATTTTATAGATGAAGAAACTGAAGTTTAAGATGACATTTGTTTATATGGAAGAAGGAATGCAGAGAACCATTTAAGTCAGGTCAAGGCTTGACTGTCGACCCCACTGCTGTCCTTCATTCTCACGGCCAAGGTTGAAGTGACATTGAGGGTGGGGACACAGCCAGGCTGATGTTGATGTTTCTTGGTATTGGCCTAGGCCAAACTGCCACAGCAGCAGAATGGATGTCCCCACAGTCCTGTCTTTCCAGAAAAATTTCTCCCCATTGTGTTCTGAGTGCACTGAACTGTTTACCATTCTCCAAACATACCATTTTCTTTGCTGTTTTGCCTTTGCACGTGTGCTCTCTCTGGAATTCCCGTCCTCACTTTCTCCTCTGGGTAACCCCCCTCTCATTCTCAAAGACCCTTCTCCATGGCCACCCATTTCCAGGAAACCTGGGGTGATGCCTCAGCTACTTTATCATGTCTCTGTCTTGTAGATAAATACCCCGCACATTGTCAATGTCTGATCAGGGGTCTCCCCTCTTCCTGTCCTGTGCATACAACTTGAGGACAGTGACCTGTCCTTTTTTGTCTCCATAGACTGGGGAGTCAACAGTGTCTGACATTTAAAATGTGTTTGTGTGATGAATTATTTGATCACTCTATCCTGCCATTATCAAAGCTGAGAAACTCTCAGTGGCATAACAACTCCCACAGACACCCGTGTCATTCTTCTTAACCTCTTGAAGGAGCTGTGGGCAGCTGGCTGAAACAAACCCACACCGAGCTACCTACCTCCCGCTGGGAGCTTCCTGTGTGCCTCAGGAGAGCTTAGGCTGTCAGAACCCAACATTCAACTCTTTATTGACTGCCAACATGTCCCAGGTCCTTCCCCTATCACCTCATTCAATCTTCACAGCAGGAGTATGAAATAGGAGCTAATGTCCTTATTTATGCGTGGGGAACAGAGGCAGAGTGAAATTGTGTAAGTGAAATTGTGTAAGTGGCTGGGGTCACAGAGCTTCTCTGTTAGGTTGGCCAAGCTAACTCCATCTTAGATCTGAAAAAAAAAAAAATTCTCTGAGACTCTGTTACAGGTGAACAGAACTCAGATAAGGGCGACACAGACACAGGCTCCTCACCTCCATGCACCTGTCCGGTTATAAACCTGTGAGAAATATACTTAACTACAAGTCTTTCACACTCTGAGAAGAGCCAGCCCAGAGTCCTAATAACGAGCTGCATGTCGTTGGTGCCCTGATAAGAAAGACCTGCCTGTAAAGCCAGCTGCTTTCCAACCAGCCATAAAAAGGTCTGCCTTCCTCCCCAAGGCTGCTGACATCTCTGTAGATTTCACCCCATTGTGTTCCAAGCATAAAATGTACTTTCCAATATGTTTGTTACATTTGGTCTCATGTGTTTTGATCTGGCCCTTCTTTGGTCTCTCATTCCCCAAAGGGCAAAAATGGATTTGGATCTCAGTCAGTTATAGGCTATAGGGAGCTCTTGGTCACTAAATTGTATTGCCTTTCAGCACCCCACCACACTGTGCCTTGGAGTCAAAGGCAGGAGGTGGAGAGGGCTGGGCAGGGGGAGCTTAGCCTGGGCTAGACATTTTTTTTTCACCTCCAGGCTTAGAGTAAGACTCCTAAGTGGGTTCATTTGGAGGATCGAGCTGAATGTCCTAGCAATCTATTTGGAGAGGCCTCCATGGGTCTGGTGGGATGGGGACATCTGCACTGTCAGCAGGCAGCAGTGTCACTGTTGAAGACCAGGTATGGGTTTTATACACAAACACACATACACCCTGGCCCCAGGCAATTGCTTGTTGGAGACCAGCAAGTATCAAGGGAAAAAGTCCTGTGGGGGGCCTGGGAAGAGGCAGCACAGCCAACTCCAAAACAACTCCAGTAAGGGGAAGCTCCAGGGGCCAAATGCTGGGCTTCTGCCCTGTGTTTGCTCAGAGTTCTGGGCAGGAGTCTGGGGAGGGAGCAGGGAGGCTTCCAGCTAGTCTACACCAGCCCCAGGCCATGGTTAGAGCCTGGGATTTGTCTGGGCTTTGCAACCCTGGAGGGCTTAGCTGCTGTAGACCAAAGAGGCCCCAGAAAATGCTTGAGAACAAAGAGGCAATAAACATACGCTGAAACCTTTTACCAACTGGCTCTGTCCCAAACCAAAATGAGAAATGAATTGTTGGGATAAATGTGTGTGTGTGTGTGTGTGTGTGTCCTGAGTTGATGGGAAAGGAAAACCCTGTGTCAGATGGAAACGTTCGGTTGGGACCGTTCAAAGTTGTGTTCAAATGAATACAGCAAATTTCATTTCTACAAAGGGATCCCATGACAAAGTTGAGCTGATAGGCTACTAAATTTTGGCACCTCAAGTTTTCATAAGTACTAACATAACAGGGGTTGGGGGAGAAGGCAAAGTGTTTGCTCAACTGAAGAATGTGTTTTTGTTATTTTTTTTAGAGGCAGAGTCACACTTTATTACCCTCAGTAGAGTGCTGTGGCATCATAGCTGACAGCAACCTCCAGCTCTCGGGCTTAGGCAATTCTCTTCCCTCAGTCTCCCAAGTAGGGAGTTGGACTTGGACTTCAGGCACCTGCCACAATGCCTGGCTATTTTTTGTCTCAGTTTGGCAGGCGTCGAGTTTGAACCCACCACCCTTGGTATATGGGGCCAATCCCCTACTCACTGAGCCACAGGTGCCGCCCAAGAATGTGATTTTTGAATAGGAAAGATTATTGGCATCAGCCTTTACCATGTAACATTTATGAGCTGGGCGAGTTGCTGGAAGCTTCCAGGTCTTATCTGTGATTTTCATAACAACATTGCTGGGTTGCTATCCCTGTCTTCATTTTACCGAGGAAGAAATAGTGTCCTGATTATATATGAAACTTGTTTGCGATGACACTGCTGGAATTTGAATTTGAATCTTTCAGATGCCAAAATCTGTAGTATTTCTGCTGCTCCCTTTGGTCTGCACATATTTATTGTTACTAATGCAGGGTCCCAAGCCAGATCAATATTTGGCCGTAACGTAGGGAATAACTGTGTTCTCAACGTACTGGCTTTTCATAGGAAACTTCAGTTGGATCCCAGCAGCAGATCCAGGAGCCAGGGCCTGGATTCCATTTCTGGTTCTCAGTTACTTTTTTTTTCTCTTTGGTAAAATAAATATGATGCTATGTGCTCTTATTCCCAATTTCACAGGACTTGGCAAATTCATTTCTGAAAGTTGCTCTCAATATCTTAGATAAGAAACAAGGCATTCACACATTTTGTTAGATGTTTTTTCTTAAGTTTGCTTGTTTTTGATTAGAGTCAGACCATATATACTAGAGGTTCTCATCCTGTGGGTTGTGACCCCTTTTTTCCATTTGTAACAATGTGGCAATTAGGAAGGTTGAAAACCGCTGATATATACAGTACTTAGTATTTAACTGAGCTGAAGGTTTTGGAGGGGTCTGGATAAGAAGCCTTATCTATGACCTGCTGTGAACCTTAGGGACAGTGTGATTCATGGCCTAAGGAGGTTGGCATGGTCAGCTCAGCTCACTGTCTGGAAAGCTCTTTGGGGCCTTCTCCCATGAAGGGGCTTGATAGCACAGAATCACCATGCCCCAGTTCAGTGGGAAGGGGATCAACCAGGAAAAGTGTCCAAATATAATGTGGTCCTCTTGGTATTGCAGGTGAGTTCCAAACACAAATGGCACACTAGTCACACTTTATACAAAATAATGGGCATAAAACCAAGCACCTTATACACATCTGGTCTCTTAATAAAACAAGTCAAAGCAAGTAGCCAACAAACTACAGTAATCAAAAATCTTTCTGGACTTCTCTAATATGATCATTCGAGGCCAAGATTGTTTAGGTACAGTTGTTAAATTGTGGACTATCTACCAATCCTCAGGGGAGGACATAGAAAAGCGTAATTTAGATGAGGTCTCAAAATATCTAAATTAACTAGCACTGCTCTAAAGAGATTTACACACTTCAACTACTAATCTGCACAATTCCATATCTTTTTCAAGATGAGAAAACTGGGCATAGAGAAGGCAAATAACTTTCCCAGGCTCACATAGTCATTAGTTCATTGACTCCATACTTGGTCCATTGATTAATTTATTTATTCATTCAATAAATATTTCTTGGCTGCTATGTCTGGGCATTCTTCTAGGCACTGAGTTAGTGAAGGGAAGAAACACACTCTGAGTCCATGGAGCTAAGTTTAGGGAGAGGTGATTCTGAGAATACCCTCTGAAGCGCCTGGCTGGGAAATTCACACCTCTAAAGCGATGTCAAAGGCTGGCTTTTTGCAGTGGGTGCTTGTGTTAGTGAATTAATTTTACACCGTGAGTTCCATAGTTACAGATGTTGAGGTCCCTCTCTTGTCATACCTCACACGTATCCCCTGAGGGGGTGTTTGAGAACTGTGGGCTCTTTTTCTTAAGATTATAAAACCTTTGGTTCTGTGCCAATTAAGATGTTTTGGCCAAAAGGAGTAGAAACTATTTGAATTTCAGTGGTGATGGTGGTGGGGGGTGGGTTCAGTAGGGGAGAAAGCCTGAAGCTGAATCCTTGGGTCGGTCTGTCTGTGCACACTGCGGGTCTCTTTGCTTGTCCCAGACTTGTGCTGATTTGGTCTGAGTAACATTCAGAGGAGGACGGAAACCACGGAGAGACTCTCTCAAAGGTGTCTCTTCCTTTGATGTTAGTTCTCGGCACTTCTTGCCATCAAAGCAACAAAGACCATGGACTCCTTTCCTTAGTCCCATCTCCTCAACTACCTGGCCTATTTAAATGCCTATTAAATGTAGAATGGGTTAGTGAAAACATCTGGGGACCAAGACTCCCAGTAACTATTTTCTGGTCATTAAGAATAATAAGTAGCTAGAAACTTGGTCATTGTTCAGGGTCTGGGCAATGTCCATGTCCTTGTCTTTAAAGTGACAAGAGAAGCTCTCAGTTCCCCCTCAAATTCAGACCACTGCAGATAGCCTCTTCCAAAATTCTTATTTATAACACTCATAGCTTGTTACTTAACACGGTGCTTCTGCCTCATAGTGAACTCTATGGAAAACCCCAAATAGAATCAACTCCGATTTTCTATGGAGTGCTGAGGTGCTGACGTCTCTTTGTCAGGAAAGAAGAGAATTTTACTGTTGTTATTATGATTGTGGATTATTTACTGTGCACTTAGACTTTTCCAGGTATTCTGATAAATGCTTTACATATGTTATTTCCTTTAATCCATCATGACTCTATGATTTGACCCTTTTATTTTCCTCATTTTTATAAACAAAAAAACCAAGGCTCAGAAAGGTTAATTAACTTACCCAGGCTCACGAGTTAACCAGTGGTAGAGACGGGGATCAAATAGAGGTCTGACTTCAAAATCTGTGTTTCAGAAAAAACAAGTCTCAAATGAATACTGGTATACTCACTCCGCGGCCCAGTGGGGTGTGTCTGTGTCTGTGTGTAAATTTGTGTGTGTGCCCACGCGCACACAGGTATGTGGAGATGTTGTTATCTCTGTGTGAGGGCATCTTGTTTTTCCATTTATCTGCCTCAACTCTGCAGAGGGAAGGTCTGTTCTTCCTCCAGTAAATACAAGACTTTGGCAAAGACCTACAGCTGAAACAAAGCCCCTCCTGATATACCCACCCACGCCAAGCCAAGGTGTGAGAGTAACCGGACACTTTACACACAGGAAGGGAAAAGTGAAGGGCTGGTTGCACTCCTAATTAACAGATTTTTCTAGCACTAAGAGTGGTGGTCAAGGGCATCAGTAATCTAAATACAAGAGCCTAAAATGATTCCCAGAGAAGAAAAAGGGAGCATTAAAGCTTCCCAAACTTTTTGTGACCATTAATTTCAGTTGCTAAAGCGCCTTTCCATAAAAATTCAATTTCATTCAATTCTTCAATCTCACTTTCAGCACAGAGAAAGGCACACATTCAGGCATCCACGAGATCTTGATTTTAAACAAACTTGTCTTGCCTTCTGTGACTGCTAACAAAGCTGCAATTGATGGAAACTGAGGGCATTAAAACCCAGCGCGGGGGGGGGGGGGGGGGGGGGGGGGGGGGGGGGGGGGGGGGGGGGGGGGGGGGGGGGGGGGGGGGGGGGGGGGGGGGGGGGGGGGG
>CAUYQV010197217.1:0-16109 GCA_963574575.1 Galagoides demidoff | reverse complement strand
ATATATATATATACACACACAGTGTATTCACTTTTCAGTACATATGTTATGCTTCAATTAAAAAGTATCTTTTAAAAAGAAACTTTAGGATGCCTGACAGTTTCATGAAGAAATTGTACTGTCTTATGGATCATTACTTTTTAAAAAGTCAACTGGCTCGGTGCCTACATATAGCTCAGCAGCTAGGGTACCAGTCACATACACTGAAGCTGGTGTGTTCAAATCCAGCCCAGGTCTGCCAAACAACAGTGACAAGTACAACCAAATAAAAGTCAGCTAACTTGCTAAAAATGTAGAGAAGTCCCATCCAAATTTAGAGCAAATTGACTTGTTTCTCAACTTCAGTAAATTAGATGAACTTAACTTGGAAGGTTAATTATTTCTCATTACATCAGTTAAACTAAAGTCATTATAATTCTGGAAAACAATACTCTTCTAGGACATGTGAAAGCCTGGGCACTTAAACTCTTATGCCCTAATGTACATTTGTTCTTTAACCTTATTGATAAGAATTTTAATTAAATTATCATGCAATTGCTGAAAAATTTTGTAAGAAAAATGATAGCATTGGTAGATGATATCCAAAGTAGTCACAGATGTTGTACCCCTGAGGAAGTGATTTTAAATATTCTTTTTTATGTACTACCATATTCTCTTAATTAAATAACTGAAATAATTAATAACTGAAAGACTAGATGAATCTCATTATTGGCGAAAAGAAGGAAAATATCCTTTACGTTATATATTACTCGCACATTTTTACTTTACATAAATCATTGTTCTTAATTTGTTTATAGTGAAAATATTACTTCTTATAAAAATTGGTGATTTTACTTTTTCATATTTTCTCATGCTTTTCTTATATTTTTCTCATAAAATTTAGATCCATGATCAGACCTGTCCTTTGGCAAATGTCATCTGTGAATACTGCAATACCATGCTCATCAGAGAACAGGTACCATGATTCTCATTCATAAATTAATATTTTCATAAGTGGCTTAAACAATGAGTTAGTTTCTTACCTGAAAATGTAATAAGATAAAAGGAATACAGGTTGAAGAAGTATTAGAGCTGTGTGAAATTTTTTTTCCTTTTTTTATTGAGCAATAATAATTATGCAAAAAAAAAGTAATGTTCACATTGTCAGATAAGAGCATGTCTATCATAAAATGCTTTGATTCTGAGGTTCAGTAGTTTATATTTTTTATATAAATTAATAAATACTTTCAGAAAGAACAAAATATCCAGCCTTTTTTAAGTACTTAAAAGTTATTAACGTAATAACTTTTTGTTATTACGTAATGTCTATGTTTTTGTATATTCATGAAAATTAACGTAAAGTCTATGTTTTTGTATATTCATGAAAATTTCCAATAATACCAGATAATTTTAAGATTACAAAAAAAAAAACACAAAAGGGGCCCCATTTAAAGAAAGAACAAACTTTAAGAAATACATGTTTACATACTATGAAATGAGGACCTTAGGTGTCCAGGGACCTGTGAATAAGAGGAAGTGATAAAAGAAATCAAATCTATCCAGTAGTAGAGCATTATTCGTAGCTGTAGCCCCTGAGGCATGTTGGGAAGTGTCCAGGACTTACGGCTCTTGTGTTCAGTTGTCCTGTAGGCACTCAATGTGGCATCATTAGAAGTAGTAGTTATGATAGAAAACTATATGTTTTGATTGTTAATAGAGAAAGGAAAATTCCATCTGATTGCTATCTTCTGACATTTGGGGAGTTTACCCACAAAATATGAATATTAGTCACTGAATACATGCATTTGTATACCCATGAAATCTGTAAACCCAGAGATGATCATTGATTTACCTTAACTAAAGAGAAGCAAGCAAGTTCTGTCTCTCAACTAAACTTTTCCGTTTGTCTGTTAACAGAGGCTCTTAGTTTTTTCTGAGAAAGCCTTAATTCAAAGGTGTTAAGCCTCTTTTTGCTTTGAAGTCCCACCTCCTTGGTTTTCATTTTTGTTCTTTTTTAATATTTAAAGGAAACCATCCAGCATATTTAAGAACCAGAAAAGATGAAATTTAATGTAGGAAAAAACATTAGCCTAAGAGTCAGAAAACCAGGTTTTGGTCCTGACTGTGCTGACTTGCCCTCTAATCTCTGGCAATTGACATTCTAGATAAGGGACCAGCAAACTGACCCACTAGCCACATCTGTCCAATACATTTTTACTCTAAATAAACTTTTTTTTGAGACACAGGCTCACTTTCTTGCCCTCAGTAGAGTGCTGTGGCGTCATAGCTCACAGCAACCTCAAACTCTTGGGCTCAAGTGATCTTTGCCTCAGCTTCCCAAGTAACTGGGACTACAGGCCCCGCCACAACGCCCGATTAGTTTTTGGAGACTGGGTCTCACTCTTGCTCAGGCTGGTCTCAAATGCATGAGCTCAAGTGACCCACCCACCTGGGCCTCCCTGAGAGCTGGGATTATAGGTGTGAGCCACCACACCTGGCTCTAAATAAATTTTTACTGGAACATAGCCGTGCCCACATGTATATATTGCAAGTAGGTGTTTTTTTTTTCTACAATAGTGGAGTTAAGTAAGGTACTTAGAACAGAGAGACCGTACAGCCCACATTTACTATTCAGCCCAGTACAGAAAATTTTGCTGACCTTGTTCTAGATTGTTTGTTTTTGAGAAATGAAAGTTGAGTTAAATGATCTCTAAGGTTATTGTATGTTACAAGTATAGTCTAACTAAATTTCTGAAGGAAATTGGGCATCACTTTCAAAGCGTATGATTCTGTGTAATGGATGTGGCCCTTAAAGAATGTATCTTAAAGTCCCCAAATCAAGAACCGAGACTTTATTCAAAAATGTGCTTTACCTTCTAACAGATCTGAATCTTCTCACTGTAGCTAAAATGTTAATAAAAAATAAGATGATTAATGAAAGGTGGTCTTGAGGGAAGTAATGGATGTGGTCATTGGTTTCAGTGCTTGTCATTGACTGGTTCCTATTAAATGGCCTAGACCACAGGGAAAGTCCTGATTGAGTTTGTCAAAGTTGGAATTGTCATAAGGTGTTTTTTCTCTAATATGCCACTAGAGGGTGCCAGTTCCTACCAAGAGGAACATTCATTTGCTTGAAATGAATTTTGAGTAATTTGCAGGGGGATGTTATTAGATGGTGATATTTTAATCTTTCTGGGTTATATAATTTATGTCTATTCATGGCACAAAAGCAACTGTTGACAATACGTAGCTTTGTTTAGATGACACGTACATTTTCATTTTAAATGTGAGCTCATCACATGAGATGCAAGGAAAATCATTTTTCAACTTTTTTTTGTTTGGATTTTAGATGCCTAATCATTATGATCTGGACTGCCCTACAGCCCCAATTCCATGCACATTCAATACTTTTGGTTGTCATGATAAGGTAAGTTTTTTTTAATTTTAATTCTTGAATATAAATCAGGAATATTCATTTATATAGTAGAGTGGAGAATACCAGCAAGAGTATAAATGTTGATTACACACTGTGATAAGTTGTTTAGTAGAGCCATAATTGGATGCCATGGGGAAAAGAAAGGTACATTTATCTGTGCCTAAGGCATTCAGGCAGTCTTGATGAAACGTGATGTTTGGGCTGAGTCTTGACAGATGAAAAACATCTACAAAGACAGGGGAGAGAAGACTGATGAGAGAGAGTGAGCAGGGTGCTTTGGGGAGCTACAAGTAGTTTGTTTTATGTGATTCAATCCGGTAATAATGTATATGATTTGAGGTGGGACAGGGGTGGCAGTACCTGAGCTGTTGGAATACCAAGACCTCAAATGAGGACAGCATGGATTGTAGTGGTCACAGTGAAGATAGAGCTAAGAGCCAGTACTTATTTAGGAGGGGAGATCTGTTGACCAAGTGATTAAATAGATATGATGGGTGAAGGACAGGGAGATATCTAGAATGACTCTTGGTTTCTGGGCTTGGTCACTAGGTAGATGGAAGGGCTATTCCATCTACCAAAAAGAGTCAAATAGGAAGAACTGGTTGGAGGTAGAGGTAGGAAAAAAAAATGAGTCCTGTTTCAGTCATATTGAGCTGCAGATATGAATTCACCCACATAGGGACCATCCAAGTGGAGATGACTGACCTATATACTCTCCGTGTGGCCTTCAGCTCCAAAGAGACTCAGAATATTGATTTCAGGAAGTAATTTGTGATGATAATGGAAAATTCGATTTAGATCATATAGAGTACGTACGGTAAAGTGAAGTAGACCAAGGAAAGGCGCTATGAATGAACAGTCTATTGTTATTGTTATTGTTCTGGTCTTCAAAATTAGTCTCACAGCTTATGATCAGTAGTTACAAATGTCTGAGAAAGATCGTCATTTGTGATAAGTCATTCTTTCTGGAAGGTGTAATTACATTTTTGCTTTTCCATTATACTTTTTTGGTCTGGGTTATTGATAGTAAACATGCATTTAATACTTTAAAAAATAAAACATGCAAAATAGTATATGTTATGGTTATATTTTGTGGAAAACTTCTGAATTGCATGCTTAGAGGAAGACTTGAAGGAAATGTATCAAAATGTTCATGGAAGTTGGGTAAGATAATAGGTAACATTTTCTTTTGATCATAAAAATTTTCTATTTGTATAATATACATGTTTCTTTTATAATAAAAATTATTATATTAATGTTTTTCATCTAAACAATTAGAGTGTTCTTGATGACCTTAGAATAACATGGAAACAGGAAAGATTCCAATTTGTAATAGATTAGTACAATAAGTACAGTAAGTGAGGAATTGTAGACAGTGCAGGTACACTGTTCTTGGCTTTAAAAGGAAGAAGAAACTAGTATTAGAGGGAAAAATCAGAACATCAGTAGAGAGGTTTGCCTTTTTACATGGGAAAGATTTTAATAATTATATTCTGCAGGAAAGGGTTAGAGGAGGACATGGTTGAGATGGAGAAGGGGGATCATAGAGTGAAACATCTGGGGTATGTTAGAAGGGTGACGGTCAATGGCCGTGTAGAGCACTGGTGGAACAAGAGCAGAGGCCTCTCTGAGTCAGAGGAGAAGGATAGGTGTAAATGCGGACATGTTTGTAGGTGGGAGGGAAATTTATCTGAGTGAAAGCTGGGGATGTAGCCATCAGATAGCCTCAGTTCAGTGAATTAAGAGGCAGGTTCAAGAATCTGATGAAGGTAAAGGGAAGTTGTAGAGAGTTGAAGGAAGTGGTGCTGCTACTTAAAAACCTCTTATTTGGCCTGGCCAGGTCCTTTTCCTAAGTCCTCACAGTAGGTGTCTGTTCCCAACCTAAGGCTTGTGCTTGATTTTCAGATGCAGAGGAATCACTTGGCACGCCACCTCCAGGAGAACACCCAGTCACACATGAGAATGTTGGCCCAGGCTGTTCATAGTTTAAGCCTTGCTTTAACTCCCATTCCTCAGCGGGATGCCTTTCCACGTGATTCTGCCTCTCTGCCTCGAGTTCCCTCACAGGATTTCCAGGAAACCATTCACCAATTAGAGGGTCGCCTTGTAAGACAAGATCATCAAATCCGGGAGCTAACTGCTAAAATGGAAACTCAGAGCATGTACGTAAGTGAGCTCAAACGGACTATTCGATCCCTGGAGGACAAAGTTGCTGAAATCGAAGCACAGCAGTGCAATGGGATTTACATATGGAAGATTGGCAACTTTGGGATGCACTTGAAATCTCAAGAAGAGGAGAGACCTGTTGTCATTCACAGCCCTGGATTCTACACAGGCAAACCCGGGTACAAGCTCTGCATGCGTTTGCACCTTCAGTCACCGACTGCGCAGCGCTGTGCAAACTATATATCCCTCTTTGTCCACACGATGCAAGGAGAGTATGACAGCCACCTCCCTTGGCCCTTTCAGGGTACCATACGCCTTACAATTCTTGATCAGTCTGAAACACCCATAAGGCAAAACCACGAAGAGATAATGGATGCCAAACCAGAGCTGCTTGCCTTCCAGCGACCCACAATCCCACGGAACCCAAAAGGTTTTGGCTATGTCACTTTTATGCATCTGGACGCCCTAAAACAGAGAACCTTCATTAAGGATGACACATTGTTAGTACGCTGTGAGGTCACTACCCGCTTCGACATGGGTAGCCTTCGGAGGGAGGGTTTTCAGCCACGAAGTACTGATACAGGGGTATAGCATTCTTTCATTATTTTTTATATATATATGTAAAAAAAAAAACCCTATCCAGAGAAACAGTGCCTCTTTGTGCCCTTCCTGATAATAATATGCAAGCCAGAAAAGCAGAGGGCAAGCAAGATGTCACACCCGCTAGTGAATATAGTTGAAGAAGTCACTTAGCACTTCTTCCTGTTATAGATGCACCTGAGGGTGTTTTTACTTTGGATTCCAGACCCTCAGTGCGTCTTCCCTCAACTGCCCGTGGCGTGTTTCAGCAGCTGTTTTGTCAGTTAGGATACCTCGTTGCTGTACTTCATGGACTTCTGCTCTAACGTATTTTATTGTCAGAAAGCCCAGAGTCAGACTACTGAAGTTCAAGCCTTTAATAATAATGGACTTTCCTGAAAACTACAGGTTATTTTTATACTGATATATGTAATGTATTAAATGTGAGAATCACTACTGTCTTGTGCTGGTGCCAGCAAGAAGAATTATTGCTCTAGAGAGTTGAGTTCTCATTTTATTTGAACTATAATCCTTAGAAAGCTTAAGTTCTCATTTACTCCATTTTTTTTCTCCAGGTGGTTACTAAGGCTATTCAAGGACTAGATTAAACCCTAAATATAACCTTCCTTATTGAGCATAAACATATTATGTGTTGAATAATACTTAACTGTTTCACTCTGCCTTGCTTCACCTGTCTCCTTGGGGCCACAGAATAGCATCTTCTTCAGAGTTTATGATGCTGAGAACCGTGTGGATACCAACTGCTCAGTCTTATGCTCTGTAACCCTTTTTGTCTATTCATCTGTTCATTGGAAAGTGAATTTCACAGCACTGCATATGTCTTTACTTGTTTGATGCTTAAAGGACAAGAGAATGTGCACATAAAATCTCCAACATAAAAATTAAAAGTGACTCAGCTAGTAAACCATTGTCACTACACTGGTGATGGGAAAAGCTCTGGGTGAGCCAGAAATGTTCAGCTCTTTTGAATACCTCCTTGTTTAGTTCAGTTAAATGGGAAAAAGTTGATTTCCCCCAAAAGGAATTTCTTACAACTTTGGTAGGTCATTGGAGGCAGCTGAGAGGTCACAGCCTAAGGTTGGAAGTCACAGTGGTTGAATTACAGCTTGGCGTGAGTAGGTAGTGCAGCAGTTCTCAGGTGCATCTGTCCTGTGGAATGTTGAAGTGGCCAGATGTTCCTAACAGAGAGAGGATTTAGTGCCATTTTTTATATGTGCATATAATGTCACAGAAGGACTGTAGATATATATCCAGTTCTCAAGGAACCCCACAACTGCTGTAGGCTCTTATTAAGGATCTAAGGATCTAGCCACTGTTAGATTTACTCAAGATTACTTAAAGTCTGATAATGAGAGATGGTATTGTGTCTCCAGGGAGGCCAAATCAGAATGCCTGAGTAGTGTTCAAGACCAGCCCTGATTTCCAGAGAAAGCTGAAAGACTTTGTCTGTGGAGAAGAGTCTGGTTTTTGGTTCCAGGCAGCCCCAGCAAGTGTCACTTTGAACTTTCCCTTCACTTTTCTCTCTACGCTCCCTTCCCACCTCACTGTTAGGCTCCTGCTCTGGTGAGTTTGTTACAGAGTGAAAATAAAAGTCAAGCAGAGGCCTTGTTTGCCTGCGCCACGTTGAGTCATGGCCCATGGCTGGTCACCATGGATTCGCTGGCAGTGTGTCCTTTAGTTATGCTTTACAACTAACTCCTGAGAGTCATTGCAATACCACCCTTTAGGTAGGGAAACCTGTACTTCTGCTGTTCCTGTCATTTTTTTTTTAATGAATAAATAATTGTCAAGGTCCATTTAAAAAGTAACGAGTTACTTTTATATTTGCATAGAAAAAGCCTTAAGGAAATTGACTAAACTTTTTGATGGCTTATTTCCTTCTGCTTTCCTCTATTTTTGACATTTTTCTCCAATAAACATGTACTTTTATCAGAGAAAAAAAATTAACTGTTGCCACAAAACATTCAGCCTTCCCCCTGCCTCCCTCCCCCAAAAGGAAATGATATTTAAAAGCTTCCTGGTCAAATTGCTATTAAAAGCATGGCTGTGCATTAGGTACTAAGAGGAGTCATTTCCTGCCTTGGTTATATTATTTTTTTCCACTAACTCAGGAGTCCTAATCAAAACAAAAACAGTTTTTTGCCTAACTTCAACTTTTCTTAAAGTTTTCCATCTGTAAAATAAGTTGAACTAGATGTTCCTGTGGTCCCCTCCAACCATAAAATTCTGTCTTAAGAAATTAAGTTCTAACCAGCAGAACAAACACACGCATTCAATGGTTTCATCAGAAAAAATGCCTTTGATTTACTCTTTGCTGACACTTAATACTTTACTTCAAATTAATGTTCATCACTTGGGTCACATCTTAATTTAAATAAGCAATTTTTTAACCCCCAACATTTAGCATTTTGTAACAAACCAACCGGTTATTTTATACTGGTCCTTGTGTATATAGAATAGAAATAAGGGTCAAGCTGTCATTCCAAAAAGAAAACTTTAAGACTTAAACTCAGAATCAGGTCTTACCCTGGAATGCCGGATTCTTCCCTATATTTATCAAATGTCCTACTCTAATCTTTAAATTAATCAAATGTCCTACTCTATGCTAGTTTCACCCGGTTGGCTTGTAAACATTTGGGCTGTGTGTTTATATTTTATTAACCACCTTTCAACATGTTCATCTTTTGACAGCATTCTGGGATACAGCCAAATTTTTTAATGTTTTCCCTTTTTCTGGAGATGTCCAACCCAGTGTTGGATGAAACTTAGTGCAAGTCATACGTTTTACAAGTCTGGATGTTGACTTGCAGTTTATTACTATACTGGGTTTTTTTGTTGTTGTTGTTGTTGTTTTTGGAGGCAGAATCTTACTGTGTTGCCCTCGGTAGGGTGCTGTGGTGTCACAGCTCACAGCAACCTCAAACTCTTGGGCTTAAGTGATTCTCTTGCTCAGCCTCCTGAGTAGCTGGGACTACAGGCACCCGCCACAATGCACACCTATTTTTTTTTTTTTTTTGGTTGCAGTTGTCATTGTTTTAGCAGGCCTGGGCTGGGCTTGAACCCGCCAGCTTCAGCTTCAGTGTATGTAGCTAGCGCCCTATTCCCTGAGCTACAGATGCTGAGCCAGTTTATTACTTTACTTTGACACCACTGACAGTCTTTGACATACTACATTATAACTCGACTTTTATTTTTGGTATAAATAGTAGAAAGAAAATAAAATGAAGGTGGATTTTTTTACCCTAATGATAGACTTATAGAGAGATACTGGATGACCTCTAGCAATTAATTTTTGTGACTGGTATAAAATTACGTTCTCCATTACTGTTTTCATGCCAACAAGTCTTAAACTAAGAGCATGCTTATGAATTGTGCATGCAGTTAGAGTGCGTTCTTTTTACAGAAGAGCAATTCCTTTACCCAGGGAATCCCCTGCTTTCTGGTGACCTGACAACACTTCAAATGACTAGATTTTTCTAATTTACAACCTTGAAGTACTTTTCTTCTATTCAGCTACTAATACTGCTGTTTTCTTGGCTTGCCTCAATTGAATTCTCACTCATTGTTTTACATAAAATACCATTAGGTGTTTTTTGTGATGCCTAGTTCCATAGAACCTAAGCATCCCCATTAGGAAATGAAAAAGGAACTATAAATAATTGTATTTTTCTTTTGAAACAGAAGAAAATTCTGTTTCAAAGGAAACGATTTCTTTTTAAATTTTCAGAATCATGATAGAATGTAGTTTCAGAGTTGCTGTGGTGTCTATTGAATGGAGTTGGCATTTCCAAATTTCCAATATCCATCATCCAAAGATGATGTGATGAAATTGGATTAGATGGATCTTGGCAGACTGTAACACTCTAATTACAGCCTTTATTTCTAGTCACTGATAAACACTTGCAAGGAGATACCTAAATTTTCTTTCACTAAATGTCACCTGTGTCCTTAATGTTTTAGAACTTTTCCTCCCACAAAATCCAGGTTACTATAAAATTCTGGAAAATAATTCTAGATGGGCAAATCCTCTCTCCAAGTGCTTTCTCTCCAGGACACTGCCCCTGTCCTTGAAGACAAGGGGGAAGGTGGGGTGTGCGTCTCTGCTCTTAAGGTTTGCAGCTCTAAATGTAGCTTCTTTCTTACTCTTGGAAAATCCACAAAGCAGAACTATAGTTCCCTTCTACACTAGCCCCCAGGAGATGGTAAACTGTGTGTAGTAGAGAGAAGTGTTCCCATCACTGCTGAGTTCCCTGTACTTAGCATGGTGCCTGGCACATAATACGTATTCAATATGGAACAATGAACATTTAATGAAAGCAGTGGTTGAACCTGACCAATTTCTGGTAGCCTAGTTGTTGTGTAAATTTTAGGTGGGAAAGCATATTACTTTTTTTGCTTGTTTTCCTCAGCACTTTATTATGAAATTTCCTAAACATGCTGAAATGTTAAAAGAATTGTATAATAAACACCTACTACCTAGCATCTGCAATAACCTTTTTTACATTTGCTGTATCACTTGATATATTGTTACTTCTAATGAGACTTCAACTTTGGTTTCTTTTTAAAAATCTCACTCCTAACATAACTGAATAACTTTAATCAAGTTGTCGTAAATTCTTTGGGGAAACGTGTGATATTTGTGTTGTAACTGGAATTGTAGTTCTCACTTTAAATTACTGTACATGTGTTATGCAGAATTTTAATCTTATTTATTTTGCCTGAAAGAGTTATTTTTTTATAATGGATTTATTCGAAAGTCCTTGAATAATTATGCAGAATGTTCCAATGTTATTTTCTACTTGATAATTGTCCAATTAGTTTCTCTGGTGAGAATGTAATTTGGGACCCATTTTGCTTATATATAAGATTCAGGGATTATGTTCCCAGAGGGCTAGAGAGGTGATAAAATTTAGTGTGTAGACCACTAAATTAGGAGCTAAGGCAAATTTTACTCCTGATTGACCATGGGCAAATCAGTGTTGTCTTTGTGTCCATTTATCTTCCTGTGAAGTGGGAACTAGAATTTGAAATTTAGGTATTATTAAGTAATGGGTAACATTTGTTAGTACTTGGATCTATTAAAAAATATATTTTATGAAGCTAGGGAGGCTTATAATTTAGTGACTATATGACAAGCTATGGAATGAATCTGACTTTTTTTTTTTTTGAGACAGAGTCTTATGCTGTCTGTCGCCCTGAGTAGCCTGTAGTGGCATCATCAAACTCCTGAGCTCAAGGGACCCACCCACCTCAGCCTCACAGAGTGCTAGGATTATATGTGGTGAGCCACTGCGCTGCCTGAAATCTGACTTTTGAAAATTGAAACACATCAGTGGTCAAAATATCTTATCAAAAAGCCTGTTGCTTGCCAGCCACATACTGGAGCTGGCAAGTTCAAACCCAGCCCAGGCCTGCCAAACAACAACGACAACTACAACCAAAAAAAAAAAAAGCCAGGCATTGTAGCAGGCACCTGTAGTCCCAAATACTTGGGAGGCTGAGGCAAGAGATTTGCTTAAGCCCAAGAGTTTAAGGTTGTTGTGAGCTGCGATGCCACAGCACTCTACCAAGGGCAACATAGTGAGACTCTCACAAAAAAAAAAAAAGGCTGTTTCTGCTTAGATGTTAATATAGGCACAGAATTTGTGTGTTTTCCTAATCCAGCTGACTCTGAAAAGTAAGTACTTTACAAGAGGAAGTGAGTAAAAGATGGGGGTAAGGCATATGAATCATAGAAAAACTGAAAATCAGTGCATGAAAGGCATTAAAGGAATCACCCAGATGCAGGACGACACACTCTACCACTGCCCCCAGCCCCCATCACCACAGCACCTAACACCAGCCCTGCCCCCGCTGGCAGCTTAACCTCCCATACCTTCTATCTGGGTCCCAGGATTAAATTGCAGGACTGGCTGGAAGGAGGACTGGGACAATTGGGGTCTCTACTACAGTTAGTGGGTAAGTCTAAGCTGGTCTTTCTAAACCCAGGTTATAAATGTTGATTCGTGTTTATCTCACAAAGGCATGTGGGGTTTTACCTTTAGATCCTGTGTGAGTTGTTGCAAGGAGATGACCAAAACGGTGATCTTTGACTTAGTACCTTACAGAATATTTAGAAAACTACAGACACCAAACTGACACGCTACACCCTCCCTCTGTTGTTATTCCCTTACCAGCCTGTATATTGTGCCAATGTTTTCACCAAAAAAAGCACTCTGAATTAAAAGGAAATAGATATATATTAAAATGTAAGTGATATCCCAAGTGGTTTGTGATGAAATAACTTGACTGCTTTGATTTTTGCTTCGTCGGTATAACTCACTGTATCAGGAGAGAAGAACAATTACAGACACTAGTTTCACTGGACATGAAGACAACTAATACCTTACTCCTTCCAGAAATGGTAAATGAGGATTCATTTCAGTCTTTTGTTTAGTTTTTGCCCTGGGGCCTTTAAGATTGCATTTTACAGAACAAAATTGGGCCCAAAGACATTTTTCCACAGCCACTTTAGGTCCAATAGGAAAACAGTTAAATGGAAAGTGTGAAACCAAATAACAGCATGAATTTATTCCCAACAAATAAAAGCAAAAGGGCTGTGGCTGTCTCTGCCCCCTCCTGAGTTAGCAAACTCCCCAATGGGTTTTGCAGTAAAGCTGTCTTCATTGCAGGGCTATTAAAAGCACTTTTAGGAAACTTCCTGTGAGTCAACCCCGCTCTCTTCTAAAGCTCAGCTTCCCTGAGTATAAAAGCCAATAAGTGTTTTTTTAAAATGCCATCTTAATTTTTAACGTTCCAAAAGTGAAATACTGTTAATACTAAAGAAAGCAATAATTTTTTTTAATATTCCACTTCTGTTTCCTTTCAGATAACTTAACACTTTCTTCTAGCGCAGTCTATGAATATCTGTTACCCCATAGTCAGATTTTTTAAATTAACTTTTGCACTGAGACCAGCAGGGGCACACATACCTTATAAAGTGACAGTTGTAGCTTTGCTAGGGAATGATACGTAATTGTTAGGTAATTGCCCCAGCCGCCCTTTCAATAATCACAATAATTTTTGCTTAGCCTGGGTAGAGATTGTGCATTTTAACATAAAAGTAAGTCTGTTCTTTACAGAATTCATACTCCTGAAAGCTAAATAATAAAACCACAATTTAAAAGTGATTTTAAAATCCTGAAAGATAATCCTTCTTTCTACTTTATGGATAAAGTAGACAAGACCAACAAAAGTTTTCATAGTCACCTTTCATTCCCTCATTATTTCAAACCGAATGAGATATTCCTTTGGAACCGCTGTGAAAGAAGAGAGAAAGCAGATTTTCTGAATGCAACTAGTCTAATAGAGTTAAACAAATTTGCCTTTTAAAATTACCTTCCGTCTCAAAAAAAAAAAATTACCTTTAGGGGTCAGTGTTTTGCAATTTTTTTTCTCATGATGCACAGTAAAATTACATAGGAAAATATGTGCTGACTGAACCAAAAGTTCCAGAAACACTTTTCACTACAGCCGCTGCATTTTGTTATTTTATTCACTTTTAAAGTATAGCCTCCAACATTGAATGTTGCCCAAGAATACAAATGAGTTTATGAGACTACAATTTGCCTCTTAAGTCAAGATCTGAGGATTTAAAATAGCCCAGAAAGTTAGCAGCTGAATTCATTCCTTATACACACACCTGAACACTCTCAAGGGTCTCAAGGGTGGTTAGTTCACAGGACTTGTTAGCCAGGGAACCCAACTTTTCTGGGGCCCTCCCAGTCCTGCCTGGGCTCCAGAGCTCTGGCCCCTCTCCTTCCCTCAGCCTAAGGTAATCTCATTTTGTGCAAGGAAAGCCCATTTCCTCTCCAGCATTGGTCTTCTCTTCCACTTCACTTCTCTAACTCCTCTTAAGGATTTAAGCTTTAGGAAAATAAAATCCAGGAAGATTCACAAGCCCCTTTCTTTGTTTTCTTATATACCACCCCTGAGGCAGTGAGACAGGGTCTTACCTGTTTGACTGGAGCAGCAAGGGAAAGGAGTGGGGGAGTTCTTCTATCTCCTTAATTGGGCTGTGAGCTTTCAAGGAAGGAGCCAGACTTCTCTTAGATGGGGATCTGAGATACACGATTTCGGCCCTTATTACAGAAGAATTTTCAATACCATAACTCTCATACAGATACCATGTGAAAGATCGTATTTAACTCTTAATGAGGAAACCAGGAATATGTTATAACTGGTTCAAAGGAGAATCCAAAGGACAGGTATACTTACCAGGAATAGTGAAAGAAATACGCAAATGGAGACAAAATTAGCTTCCTCCACAGTGGGGGGAGAAAGTCAACAATCTCCCAA
Source organism: Galagoides demidoff (assembly GCA_963574575.1). Taxonomy (NCBI): domain Eukaryota; kingdom Metazoa; phylum Chordata; class Mammalia; order Primates; family Galagidae; genus Galagoides; species Galagoides demidoff. Next base: position 1,591 of record CAUYQV010197217.1, on the reverse strand, counting down.
GTAGGACATAATTTGCATTTCCAGAAACAGTAATTATTTTCCCTTGCTATCCAGGACAGAGCTGTAAAATAAGCTTCCTTAGAACCAGATAGTGGTTCTTTTCCAACTCTGTTACCCTCAATTTCCTTAGAATCAGCTAATGCTGAAGGGTGTGCTTTAGACTAAACACCACACAGTGTTGCATTGAAACACAAATTTTCCCATTCCCTACACTAACAATAATTAAATGCAATGTGTGACTTATAAACAAATAAGTTTTTGGCTCCCATTTCCACCTGGAATTGAACTACTCATTTGGTATAAGTGAGATGATAGCTTCTTGGAAGATACTGTCAAGGCGCGAATAGAGCAAACCCAGCTTAAGAACGATGTGGCAGTAGGTGGCAGCAAAATTCTTCCTACAGAGTGCAGCTTTTAGGAACTGCAGTCTTCAAAACAAAATTTATTGAAAAGGATTATTCTTGAGTCCTTGGACCTTTAAGGATTCCATAAATCCTTCTAGGCTTGTCTGCAGAAAGTTGTGCATTGTGCAATCTTCCAGGAAGAAAGTTCTTAAATTTTTGCTTTAAGCCCTATGAAAACTATGAAGCATTTTACTTGTATCCTAGAAATCTCATCTCAATTGTCGTAAATTTACAAGTTGGCTGCCAAATCCAGCTTCAAGTTAGGAACACTTAAGGAGTGATTAGGTCAAACCATATGAAACTGCCATTCTTTAAGGTCAATAAAGAGTCAAATTTCAGCAATTTCATGAGATTCAAACTATATGTGCAGATTTTTGGTTCTCTCAGCCCCACCCCATTCTGATACCAACCAATGAATGAATAACATCAGAGATTAGCTGTGACATCCACGACCATCCCAAGAGCCCAATGTTTGACCTCAACCAACTTCATCCACTCTGAACGGGGAGAACCAATATGGCGTTAGGATCATTACTAGCACGCAGTTCATTGGGGGACTTTCTTAAGGTATCTGGTCTGAGGACCAGCCTCAGAATCTCCTGAGAAGCTTATTAAAATGCATACCACCAAGGTCCAGGTCAAATTCCCTGAATTATCGAGATTTGCATCGTCAATAGGTTTCCCAGGTGGCTCTTCTATACCTAAAGAGTAAGTGGAAGGAGAAAGTATGAGTAGAGGCATATCAGTTATATCAACACGTAATTGCTAAAATGTTAAAATCATGTTCTCATTCAAATGTAGAATGAACATGTCAAAAAGGTTTTATTCAGCCAGTCAGTCTATGATGGGCCATTTGCAGGAGCGGTAAAACTAATTCTTGCAAGAGAACTCTAGGAAAAAAGGATTTATTTGCTCCACCAGGAAAAGCATTCTTTTTTTTTTTTTTTTTTTTTTTTGAGACGGAGCCTCAAACAATCCCCCGGGGTAGAGTGCCATGGCAACACAGCTCATAGCAACCTCCAAATCCGGGGCACAAGCGAGTCTCCTGCCTCAGTCTCCCAAGTAGCTGGGACCACAGGCACCCGCCACAATACCCGGCTATTTTTTTGGTTGCAGCCATCATTGTTGTTTGGCGGGCTTGGGTTGGATTCGAACCCAGCACCTTAGGTGTATGTGGCTGGCGCCTT